>OMKL01091916.1:3208-26464 GCA_900302295.1 Parasudis fraserbrunneri | reverse complement strand
CAGACAGACAGACAGAAAGACAGACAGATGGTAGATAGATAGATAGACGGACAGACAGACAGATAGATAGATGGATAGACAGACAGACAGACAGACAGACAGACAGACAGACAAACAGACAGACAGACAGACAGACAGACAGACAGACAGTAGATAGATAGATAGATAGATAGATAGATAGATAGAGATATAGATAGATAGATATATAGATAGATAGATAGAAAGCAATGTCTCCTCCACACTGTGACTGCTAGTAATAGCAGATACTGAACAATACTAACTGCTCGACCCTCCTCTGAGACCAGCCATCTGAAAGCCTCATGCGCATGCGCACACGCACATGTACACACACACACACACACACACACACACACACACACACACACACACACACACACACACACCATGGTTCATAG
Source organism: Parasudis fraserbrunneri (assembly GCA_900302295.1). Taxonomy (NCBI): domain Eukaryota; kingdom Metazoa; phylum Chordata; class Actinopteri; order Aulopiformes; family Chlorophthalmidae; genus Parasudis; species Parasudis fraserbrunneri. The sequence goes on along the minus strand of OMKL01091916.1, from coordinate 26,048 downwards.
CTCATAACCATGCACACATGCTGTCTTACACAAGTAACAATGCTACTCTGTCATTCTTCCTCTTGACCAGAAAGAGTAATCCTAAAATACCCCCTTCAGCAGCATAATTATATAGAATACTATTTAAGCTGTTGTTTAACACAAAAATTATGAAAACAATTACATTTTAGTCACAAACAATGGTCTTCCTCTTTAACAAGCAGCCCTCAATATTAAGCTACTGGCAGCTCACTAACGTAAGCTATGTTATGGTAAGAAGCTAATGTTATCAAAGGCCAGGTTTATCCTAACTACTAGCCTCCCAACTTTGTTGGCAAAGTTGGCATGAATACAATGTAGACTCAACCACGTACAAATTACATTAAATGAGAACATAATTCAATTTTGCCAGCCAGACAAAGAGAGGGTTATTTATACTCAACCATTAAATTGCGTTCTTTCTAATCCCTTTGAGCCTCTCTGATTGGTTAGAAGGGAGAGGCTCGTTGTGAAACTTTAGAATGGAAATATCTCTGCACTGCTGCTACACTGGTCAATGACACTCACTCACAGTAGACTGAGTCAGTGTGTCCACATTAAGATATGTTTTGGAGCAAAATTCAAACAAAAGATCTTGCACATTAACTTTTATCAACAATTGGACATAGGTGATCAAGCTATGTTTATGATAGGTCAGGCATCTCCTGGATCACCCCCTCCCCCTAAGTGGGATATGGGGGCAACTAAGGACAGAGGAATGTGAATGTCATTGAATACAGTAGGTTATTCATAAAGGGGGATGATGGCCAAGTTAATTGTTGTTTTCCCTCAGATTTTCGTTTAAACAAATGGTTAAGGGTTCCCAAACTTTTTTTTTTATGTCAAGGACCGTGGTATCAGGCCACAGACCCCTGTTTGATAATATTTTGTCCACGGGACCCCCATTGAAGATTTTTTGTTGATAGATATGACTTAGTACAGTCTATACTCTTCTGTATTCACCATGTTTCTAGGCAACAAGAACGCTACCAGCTTGTCACTTTTGCGTTTCCACTTCCAGGTGGAAAGTGCAGTTCTTTTAAAATGGGTTTTAATGGCTTTTAATGAGTTTTTATTTTACATCCCAGAGTGCAGGATAGGTTAGTGACAAAATGTTGCCACTTTTGAGGAATAGAGTTGAATGGAATTTGGTTATAAAAATACCAGAATTTGTGTTGTTGTTTTTTTTTGGTTATGTATTGGTACATCTGCACGGTAGGCACATGAGGTAAGAAGACAAAAAAGTCATTGTCAGTGATTTGCTGGGCATGTTCAAATGTGCCTGTGTAAAATCATAGTTAGCCCATGGCTATAGGGCACAAGTAGCCCAGCCAGAGTTAAAAAGGTTCAAATACAGTTAACATTACCCCTGCCTGGATTTAAACAGCACGTATATGTCCGAGACCCGGCGTGATAAGACTTGGCATTAGCATTCAGTACTTGCATGCCACTGCATGTACTCTGCACGGTGATTAGCCTAATCAGGTGTTCATCTCCTCTTCCCAGGATTACCTGGACCTGGCGGCGTCCACACCAGCCGACGCCCTGCTGTACGATGACGCCCTCTCCGAAGAGGAAACGCCCCTAGTGGACTGTAATAACTCTCCTCTCCCTCGAACCCTCCCTTCCACATGGATTGAAAACAAGCTCTATGGTAGAATCTCCCATGCATTTACTAGATTTTAGAGACAGGACACACAAGCTCTCTTTTTTGGCAAGTTGTGATTGGCTTTCCGTAGTCAAGTGCGTGTGACTGTGACCTAGGCATGCCTTTCTCTGATATTTGCTGACATATCTCCCATTTCATAGTAAATGAGAGACTAAGTGAAAAAGATCTTGTGTCTTGATTTTGTTTTTTATTTGGACCTGCTTCTAATGTACATGGCACTTGACCAAAAAGCTACATTTGTAAATACCAAATATTACCATTATTCTTATTTATATATATGGCACTGTTCATCAACATTTTCAACTACATTTTATTTGTAGACAATTCATTTTCATTCCATGATATTTTTAATACATCATTTCACATACCACATTTTTGTGTTGCATTTGAAGGAAATGTATGTAACATTTGAAACAGGTCCTTGCTGAATCAATCACTCTTTGTGGTTTAAATTCTAGATTGTCTTAAATTCACTGAATTTGATATGTACATTGGCTATTAATATATAATGCTTCCACAATGCTGAACAGAGACACAGTAAGGCTTTTGAACTTAACTCTTTGGTAACATTGATAAACAGTGAGTTTCCCTTGACAAGTACACACAAATTATTTATAATCTCGGGCATTTGAAGTTGATAGCTCATGAAGTATTTAGCAATAAGATGGCTGTTAGTAAGGTACAGTAATAACATCCTGAACTGACTGTGACTTGTTGTCATCTTCATTATAAACAGCTTCCATATTAGAGGCAAGCATTTTCTCCACTTAATATCGAAACAACAATCAGTGGGGCATGAGACAATGATAACATTGATATGTCACAACAACCAATAGATAACTTTTAAATAGTTTATCTTCCGGTTTATTTACACCAAACCATTACATTATCCTTCCTAGCATCTCATCTGCAAAGAGGATTTGCTTTTGATAGAGTTTCTTTTGAGAGCCTTACTGTCTGCACGCTATATTTCTTTCACTGAGTGCAGAAAAATGATATGTTCTCGTTTTTAGGCATGTCATACCCGAACTGGCCTGAGAAGAGCCCGGTACCGCTCAACAGACATGATGCCACTAACCCAGTCTTTACAAGATATGCCAATGATAGTGTTTATGCAAACTGGATGGCTTTGCCTTCACCCGCAAAAATTGTGGACAAGCTTGATAGCTAAAGACAAAACAACACTGTAGAGAAGATAACTAATTGGTAGATGTGTATATTTCTATAAAAACTGTACATATACAATCTGATGCTAAAGTTGGTTCCCTTTTATTTCTGTTGCACGGGTATTCATAGTTTAAAACTTGGGTCTTTTTTGCTGCAAAATGGCTGGAATAACATAGACCATGCTTCATGCAGCTCATCGGTATGTTAATCATTACCTCAAGGTCATGTTGGCCAAATTGTATCATTGCATGACTATTGTACCCGGTTGTATGTCAATGTTAATGTCTTTCAAGTGCCTGTGCTGCTTCTACAATAGCCTCCAATTATTAGTGTGCGACTGTGAAGATGTTCCAGCCCAGGAATTAAAGGGGACGTCTTTACCATCACCTGTTGTAGACATCTGGGATTGAGTGGACAAAGGGACAACACTGAACTTGTTCTGAATATGTAAAGTTTCTACTTGAGAAGATCATGTTCTTAAAAAATAATGTAATCTACTTTTCTGTTTCCCCCATAAAATGTTTCAAACTGTACTTGCCAAAGAAATATAAGACAGCCATGTTCAGTAAAATTCTTTATTTTTATTGTTGTTTTTTATTTTTACACCAAAAAATATCAGATAATGAGTGCTACTACAGTGTAAGGACATGACACTTAATGTAGACTGTGGCCATGTCCTGTGTCAATCTGCAGTTCACTTTTTGATTCGTTGTAATGGCAATCTTTGTGCAAAAAGTATGATTATGTAAACTAATAAGTGTTATTGCTGTTATGTTGTTATTATTTTGTTATGTTGCAATTAATAAACATTGAAAAATGTGCAGTCTGTTAGCCCATTTCACCTGTTATATCAAGATGCCATAAACAATGAGATGATAATAAACTTCATTACGTAACAAGCTGTTCATTAATAAATGCCTAAGTAAGTACACATTGGTGGAGAATTACGTAAGGATAGGCATAGTATGTGTCAATAGTAGGACATGTACATATCTAGAGGGTCCTCTTCTCTAACTCCACTCTCATTTTGGCGTAGAACAAACAAACAAAAAATGCTTTTAAGTTATTTATATTTTCATTTTACACTATTTTATTTTAGTCAGTTTCATCTTATAATTATTATTTTCATTCCAGTTTGCTACTTAGTTCTTGCCTAGTTTTGTTCTTAGTATTAATTAAAGTTACGCCAAGTTACATTTGAATAGGTAAACAATATTTCAATGATTTAAACCACCAAAGCTACAAACCCTAGTCTCCCTGGCTCCCATGCTCCCCTAACTCATCCCCTACAGTCCCTGCCTCCACCCATGCAACCATATGGACTGCATGTGGGCATGGTTGACAGGAAGAGGAGGATGTCCTCTCCCAACAATTCTTTGCCCAAAAATAGAGCCGAGGGAGCTAAGACTACAGATGATGTCATCAAGAAACAACTCTGGAGTTGTTTCATTGACAGTGAATGGGAGATGTTGTGGACATTGTGACAGTAAGGTGATTCTATGGGGATATGGCCACATACTGTATTTTCTGGCTAATACCTGTTCGTACTACAACAAAAATAAAACTGATGTAAAAGTCTAAACGATCTAGGCTACAAGTTTACAAAGTTGCAGTATCCAATTAATTGTCAGCTGAGCAGCCACTCTCTAGGTCGGCTGCTTTCTACGTATGTAAGTGCCAAATGTTGTCTATTTGAATTATATACATATAGTCTGTTTTAGTGTGGATTTTCCCTTTAAGCCAATGTGCCTGCACAGATTGTTCACAAAGCGACCGCACACTGTGCATGTTGTGTGCTAACTTACTGCTCACATAATGCATGCAATCGTTAATTTCACTCATTTGTCGTTTTTTGAGGATGCAAAACATTTCATTCTAGAATCAGCGTGCTTGATGACGATACAAATTAAACAAACTCCCATTGGTTACATTTTGACCGGAAGTAGATTGCAGAACACTTTTCTCTCTGCACCGTGGCATCTTGTAGCTGGATGCCGCTCTGTTTCATTTGCGCACTTAGAGACACATATTGGAGTCAAACGACAATGGCATGATTTGGGTAAGTAGTTGGTTTCGAACTAAATAACTATTTGGCATACTTTGTGATGGATAAAAACCGAGGCAAACGCTAATATAGCAGTGATCGCTCCACTGTTAAGCTAGCAGCAGTGTCGTATGTATTTCCGGTCAGAATTTTTCAAAGAAGAGCCCTCATTACAATCATTTTACACACTTTTCACATAATTGAATAGTAGCAAAGGTAATTGATATATCTAACTTGTTGGAAAAGTGTGTCAAATGCAAATTACCTCATTTTCTGTTCCGCTCCAAAAGTAAAGCACTTTGAAAATCAATATTAAAGGCATGCTATTATAGCTATCTCCCGCTAGTAGCGTTATCTTTATTCAAGATCAAAAGCAGAAGTGCCCTTGAGGATTTAACTTTAATATTTCCCTGTGTTGTAGAAGGGGTGGTGAATGTCCATGTCTTGACTAGCATGTGAGAGACTGGGCTCTATTAGACTACATGGTGAACTGGAAAAATTTAAGAATGGGTAACAGTCTTAAATATGTCTTTCCCCATGTCTGATGTCATTCAGTCCTCTTAATCTACCCCACAATGCGAAGCATCACACTCATCTACTTTTGCTGTTAGTTAGCCTATAACATTTGGTAGCTGACAGAGCTCTAATGTAGCAAATGTTAGCGCTATAGGTAGTCTTCAGCAAAAGTGGATGTGTTGGACACTTTGCATTGTGGGGTAGAGTAGGATCTGCATCAAACATGGAGGCAGACATCCTTAAGACAGCCGCCTATTCACACTATCCCACTGCTTCCACAGCAGCCGGGAGACCTTCCTGTATATATGGCCCCCTGGCCATATATGGTTGGGAATAAAAACAGGGAAATCTGTAGGTACAGAAACTGAAGGTGCCTTGGAATGTAGATGCAATCTGTTTAGGTCTCCTGATGCATTATGAATTTACCCACGCAGATGATTGAGATTCTTGAAAATCTATTTGATCACTTTTATTCACTTTCATTCTCAGTCGCCTATTGAGCAAGGCTGTAGACTGTGGCTACCTGTCAATACAACACAAGTGTGTTGATTATTTCTGGCATGTGATAGTGCTCCTGCTCTTCAAAATAGAAGTGCCAAGCACTTGCATCTTGTATCAACTTGGCTTTAGTCTGTGTATTTTGAAAAGCAGAAGCACTGTCATGTGCCATGAATAATCAATGCACCTGTGTTGTATTGACAAATAGCTATAGTCTACAGTGGTACTTCAGAGGTGAGCAAGAATAAAAGTGATGAAATATATTTTCAAGAATCCGCACTATCCATGCGGGTAAAATCATAACCTCACTCATCAGGAGACCTAAACAGATTGCATCAATGTTGCAAGGCGCCTTCAATTTCTGGACCTACAGATTTCCCTATGAATTTCTTCCTGACTGTATATGGCCAAGGGGCCATAATATACAAGAGGGTCAACTGGCTACTTCCACAGTAGGGAATATAGTCCTTTGGTCGCTGCGATATTCATCTCATACCCAAACTATTAACATCAAGTCTATTAACATCAAGTCTCATGGCAAGCTATCTAAAAGCTGTGCAGAGCAGAGGAGGTGTGTCAATTTCATGTAATTTGAAAACCAGTTTTGACTGGTTGCATGTTCTGTGTGCAGGGACATACTGGAAACATCGAAGACCTTTAAATAGAAGAAAAAATAAATTTAAAAGAATCTCACCAACTCCATCCAAATTATTATCTGCATGCCGTTTGAAATGTCACCCACCAGTTTTCTCCAGTAATGGCAGAGTAGTGTTTAATAAATTCCTATCTGTAATAATTACAGGAAATGGAGGTTATGGTCCTCATACTTTTGACTTCCTGTGCACAAACTCTGTATGCTGCCCCCAGAAGTTCTTGCACAATACATATTTTATTCCAGCAAGAGCTTCTGGGTTTCTGAGATTACTGATGAGGATATAATTTAGTCTGCTAAATTGCACTGTTTGCACCACATCAGAGACAGCTGAATAAATTACAGATTTAGCAGTATATATTTCTTCATGTAGGCCTATATAATGTAGCTCCTCAAATGTGACCAAAGTGGACAGATAATCATTACTTTTGTTTTTCTTTTTCTTTTTTACGTGCACTCTTATTGGCTTTGAAACATGTCAGGTTTTGATTTGAAGATTCATTTGCCACATTTAAGATTTTGATATGCGTGGAAGCAGAAAATGTTGGAATCTTGTACACAGACTCAGAGATGTACGGCAAGGCTAAATTAGTTTTCTAGCTCCACGCTCTTATTTTGAAGGCGAAATCGCTAACCGGAAAGGAGTTTGCTACAAACTGCTGCTGACTTGACGAAGGTTGAATCACCCAATCCATTTCCCTTCATGAACGAGCTGTTGTTATCTGGCTAGCAAACGTGAGCTAGTGTCGAAAGCTGTGTTGATTTAGCTAGCGTTATCCCCTGGAGAGTGATTCTATTCTGAATTCGCAAATTCTTAGTGTAAGTGTTAGACATACCAATTTCCACAAATACATTTCGGCCATTGTCAATGGATAATTTTGGCTATTTAGCTTGCTACTGGTAGCCCACTCAGTACCTGCTAACCTTTAACTGCTGTGCTGTGAACGACTAATTATGGACCTATGGAAGATTACTGGTCTAAACCTGTGTATTGACGCTTAGAATGTCCTCACTAGCAAATAGGCTTGTTGATTATTGCTGATTTCTGTTTTCCCCTGTAGGTTTACATCTTTACAATTCATAGAGGAACATTGTTTGAAAGCATTCCTGCAGGCTCATCAATACATGGTTGCCAAGAACCAAGATTTGTCTTGCAATGAACAAAATTATGTGCCTTTGACTACTAATCTTCATCTATGTGGGAATGTGCTCTGACATAAACATTTTAAGGACCCTTCTATATTTCTGAGATGATGTCAAGCCCACATACATATTATTAGTGATGTGATAAGATTGTCTGGAAGGAGATCACAGGGAAAAGGGAATGCAGCAGACTTGCTGGCCATAGCTTGATGTGTGAGCGCGATGCCCAGGCGAGGGTTTCCTCTACAGGGCCGGGTTCGCTGGCTCTTCCTGGGCCTCTTCCTCCTGCTGGTTCTGCTGCTGTTCGCCTACCTGCTGGAGTGCACCCCTCCAGCAGATGTCAGCCTGGTCCTGCCTGGCCTAGCAGGGGAGCCTTATGGGAAAGAATACTACCAGACACTGCTGCAGGAGCAGGAGGAGCGCCACCTCAGCCGTGCCACCAGCCTCAAGCGCCAGATCGCCCAGCTCAAGCAGGAGCTGCAAGAGATGAGTGAGAAGCTGAAGGTCCTGCAGGAGAAGAAGGAGCTGCCTGGGGTGCAGGGGCTGGCTGACACCAAGGACCAGGAGCCTGGAGACCTGCTGGAGTACCTGCACTCCCAGATCGACAAGGCAGAGGTCAACACAGGGGCACGCCTGCCCAGTGAGTACGCCCTGGTGCCCTTTGAGAGTTTCACCTCCACCAAGGTCTACCAGCTGGAGATGGGGCTGACGCGGCACCCAGAGGAGAAGCCTGTCCGTAAGGACCGCCGGGACGAGCTGGTGGAGGTCATCGAGGCTGCGCTGGACGTCATCAACAACCCAGACGAGGAGGACGGTGCGGAGGACGACATGCCCATGCAGAGACAGACCTACACAGACAGCCACTTTACTGAGGGTGAGACTATGTTGCCTGCATGTGGATCACTGCTATTAGAGTATAATAGACTTTCTTTCTTTTTTTTTTATTATTATAGCAATTAAACATCTAGCTATCTCATATAAACACCTGCTCAAAAAGTATTATTTACATTGTTGGAGGAGGTACAACAGTCAAAGCAAGCATATATTATTGAAATAGGAGACTGGCACACAATTCCTATTATTTTCCATTGGAGATTCCTGCTTTCCTCACCCATTATTACATGCGTTTTGTGGTTTTCCTGATCCCTGTTATTGGCTAATGATTAAGGAATGTAATGTAGAAAAAGGTTGGTAAAGAAACTTATTTTTACTGTTATGTCTGATAGATGCAGTGTTTCCCATTTATCACCTGTATATTGTACATTGTATATAGCTACTGCACTTTACTGTAACATTTGCACTCTGGATGGATGCCAAACTTCTTTTCGTTGTACTGTACTTGTGCTGTATAATGACAATAAATTTGAATCTAATCTAATCTAATTTATAAATATATTTTTGGTGTCCCACTAAAATATTAGACGGGCCCACTATAAATACTAGATTTCACAAACTGATGTGATAACACATTAACAATGTTTTTTTGTCTTGCATGCAGACACACACAGTCCTCTTCACTGCTCCCATGTGTATCTTATCTCCCTCTTTGGCTTGCTACCACCACAAATAACCTAAGAACCCGAGGGAAACACTGATGTATCCTCCTTGTCCCATTGTCTTATGTTGACAGGCCTGTACAGGACAGAGCGGGACAAAGGTACCCTCTATGAGCTCTTCTTTGAAAAAGAGGACTCTAGTAGCTTCCGTCATGTCACCCTCTTCCGTCCTTTTGGCCCTTTAATGAAAGTCCGGAGCACGTCGGTAGAAACATCGGCAATCATCATTAACATCATTGTACCGCTGGCGGGCAGAACAGAAACCTTCTCACAGTTCTTGCATAACTTCAGGTGAGTGTTGTTGAGCTCACTCATTCTACTGGTTAAAGCCAAGGTTGTCCCTGTCCCTTACTTGTGATTCCCTCAATGCTAAATGTTTTCTATGTATGTTATGTATATTCTTACAGCTGCAAAACTTAACATGCTTTTTGGGACAAATAAAGAAACATTGAAACATTTGCAGCCATTTACCACCCAGGTTTAGTGTTGGTGTAAAGGTGGCCTGCTCAGCCTGTGCATTCTCTGTTGCATTTTCTGTTTAAACATGCAAACCATTTGACTTTTTTAAAAACTTTTTTTTAAATAATATATATTTTAAGTGAGTTTTAAATTCCTTGTTGTTATTATTAGAAATAATATATTGTGTTAATTCCTTCAGGGAAGTGTGCATACAGCACGACAGGCGAGTGCATCTGACTGTGGTTTACTTTGGTCAAGAGGGCCTACAGGATGTCAAGTCTTCTTTGGAGAAAATGTCCAGGTTTGTTCCTTTTTTGTGAATTGCTTATTGATCAGTTAACTGCATATCACTATTACAGATGCGCCGATACCACTTTTTTAAATAAAAAAAATAAAAAATTTTTACAGCTGTGACCATTACCATGAATTAAATGTTAAGTATTGTCTAATACAGAGCATTGATCCAATCCATTACATTTATGGAAGAGTATAGCCTTAGACCAGTAGTTTGGGGTTACTGGACAAAAATGATCAATATAAAATCCATTTTTCTTTGTTTGAGAGATCTAACAAACTTCTGTGTGCTAAAATGCAGAAATCTTTGTCGCTTTGCTTTGTTTTCTCACATTACACATGGCTCTTGGTATCAGATTTTAGAACTGGGGAAACTCTCTGATACTGATGGCCTGTTATCAATATCCAATACCAGTATCTTTATTGGTGTATTCCTAATCATAGGGTACATATTCTTAAAAGCACTGTATTGTTTTGTGGATAACTTGGCAAGGTGGTTAAAATCCACAGCCTCTCCTTTAAACTTGGTGTGGTGTTTGCCTGATGTAATGTGTGTTTACACTGAAGAGTTGCATTCCCAACTGTGAATAGTAAAGCTTTCTATTCAATACTACTCTATCTTGATTTACTGAAACAGCATTGTTGTTTCTCAGGGAGGAGAACTTTTCCAATTACACTCTGATCCCGGTGGATGAGGAGTTCTCCAGGGGTCGGGGCCTGGATATTGGAGCTCACGCCTGGAAGAAGGGGGACGTTCTGATGTTCTTCTGTGATGTAGACATCTACTTCACTCTGGAGTTCCTTAACACCTGCCGGCTTCACTCTGCTCCAAGTAGGTGGCTTTAATTATAGCAATAATACCCCAAGAGGGCGTTCTTTACTATGATTATGGTTTGGGTACTTATGTGATGTTGCCTTGCATTGTCGACATCACCTAAATGCTCATAATTACAGTAAAGAACCCCTTCTAGGGTATTATGGGTTTAACGGTAACCAACACGTGCGCTGTCTGGAAAGTTGCTCAACTCTTATGTATAAAGTCCAGTAAAAAAAAGAAAGAAAAAAAGAAAAGGTAATTACAGGAGAAAGCAATGAAAGATGGCTCACTAGCTGCCTGTTTATCTCAATGCTGTGCACAGCAACAATGTTCAGTAAGCCTGAAATACTTCTTTGAACAATTGTATTGCTGGGCCAGAACTGCCCGTTGTATAATTAGAGTAATTGTTACGTATTATATCGTAAATGGTTTACAGCTCACATTCCTGACACCCATCAGTCTTCATAAATTTTGGTTGTAGACATTTTGACTGTAGCCTTTTTGCTATAGACACTTTGCTAGTAGCACTGAAAGGCACTTGCTTTTGTGTTGTATTGTAGACAAGAAGGTCTTCTATCCTGTGGTTTTCAGTCTGTATAATCCTGCCATCGTTTATGGAAATTTGGAGCTGGCTCCACCCATTGAACTCCAGCTGGTAAGAACTGTGTGAAAAGTTCACACATATGAGCAACATAATCAGTGTTGTTTATAGGATCCTTTCTTCACTGGTTAATTGGTATAAAACAAAATTATAATAGTTGAGAGATGTAGTTATTTCATGAAAGAATTGTCCTATATGTCCCTAATTCTGATTGTAGCAAACTATGGTAAATCTTTATTCACAAAGCTATTAAAACATTCCTTCAGTATGTGATAACTTGCTACTGGCATAGTAATAGCTTTTTACGTAAGAATTAAATTATGTAGAATTATGTATGTAGCATGTTATCACATGTTGAAGGAATGTTTTTAGCAAGCATTTTTACTCTGATGAAGACCAACCTGATGGCACGTGTTCCCTTGCTTGATAATGCTCTAGTATTGAAAAAAATACATTTTATAAATCTCTCATGCAAATAGATTCACAAGAAAGATGCGGGATTCTGGAGAGATTTTGGCTTTGGAATGACGTGTCAGTATCGCTCAGACTTCCTCAATATTGGTAAGCAGTGGTCTCTAGTATGATTAAAAACATCCTCATGCACTGACTCACTACTTAGTACATTCTGAGAACAGTCCCTTAGGCCTCAGGTTTCTGCATCATCGGTCATGTATAGCCATTACCATGGTTTGCCCTGGCTTATACATGCACAGGAATGTGTAAAGATTCACAACAGCCAGCAAACAAAATGCTAAACTATTCAGTATTCAGAAGCCCTAAGCAAGACATGTACACAAGGAAAAGGGAAAGATAAGAAACATGAAGTATAATTCACATTTTCATTAAGGTGATCATGAATAAATAAATAAAATGTAGTGGGCTGCTTAAGAATGAGATTTGCAGGGGGAACCATGTTGTACATGAAAGCCTTTGACATTGACTAAACCACCCGTGTGTTCACTTATTTTTCCCAGGTGGTTTTGATCTGGAAGTAAAAGGCTGGGGTGTGGAAGATGTCCACTTGTACAGGAAATACCTTCGGAGCGACTTGATCGTGATCCGGACGCCGGTGTCTGGTCTCTTTCACCTGTGGCACGAGAAGCAGTGTGCCGATGAACTAACACCGGAGCAGTATCGCATGTGCATCCAGTCCAAAGCCATGAACGAGGCCTCCCACTCTCACCTAGGTATGCTTGTATTCCGTGAAGAGATAGAGAGTCACCTCCGCAAGCAGGCCTTTAAGACCCAGAGCAAAACAGACGACTGAACAAATATATACAGCCATCACGAGTCCAGACTGGATGAACATTAGAACTGTGATGTCCTTATGACATTATTAATGCACTACAGAAGAGACCTGTTTACACAATTCTGTTACATTTCACATCTCAGCTGAAGACACGGATGAATGTTCGCAAAATGTACAATTACAATGATAAATGTGAAACCTTTAACAAAACGTGTTACAGCGCAAAGTTACAACAAAAAGTTGGGAAAACTTACGCAACCTGTCATTTAGGGGTGGGAATAAAATCAACTTTCAAAATATTGAAGTAATATATCTCTTTAAGGAATGTCACAGCCCCCCAAAAATCCAACTTTTAGATGATTCTGGGATGCCTATTTATTGTGTGTGTGTTTTTGTTTGTTCGTTTGGGTTAGGTTCCTTGAAGAATATCTTACCAGTCACATTTTATCCAGAAATGATAGCAGTAACTGTCACAAAGGGGTAATATTTATGCTTGGAGGTATTCATTTACTGTGATTAATGTGGAGTCAAATCAAAAATCACAGTGCATCAATTGTTCTAACAGTGAACCACAACTCCAAAAATCTAAGTCAAACTGAGTTCCCTGCTGATTCCCACCCCTACTGTCATTAAGAAAATGTTTCTGGTCCGCGAGCTGAGGTCAAAGCAGTTCATGAACAATGTTTCTTTAAATTTTCTTACAGTATATAACCATTTATCTATGGAGCCATGCCATTTCATTTGTGATGTATGTGAAAGTGGGTTGGAAGTTGGTGATGTGGTAAAAAGGGACCTTTTTATGTTAGCATAGGCTGTGTTGAAAGGGACAATCGGTCATTGTCTGTCTTTGCTTGGAAGATGGTCGCTTTAATGTAGTTATCAATTTAGCAGAGAAGCATATTGACCTAATTGTTAGAGACGGAAGCAAATGTGCTTAAAGCATGCAATGCATTGATGCTTGGTCTATATAGACCAATATTATTAGTCTGTAAAGAGATTTTTCATTTATGCCTAGTGAGCATAGTTCTTGGCACTATGATTCCTTTTACTAGACTGAGGTTGAATGTTACAGCCACTCATGTAAATAATTTTCTAATATAGATTTTTTTCATACTTGTGTTTAATACTTATGTCTCATGTGCCTACGTGCTTAAGGTGATATGAACTGTTGAAGAGATTACATTAGTTCTTGTAATTGAAGTTGTAAATGGCAAATATTCAAAGCGGTGTTCACAGCAGTATGTTAATTTAACTCTTGATGAGAAAGGATGTTACACTTCCTACAATTATGTCATGAAGATCCGGTGTCAAAATTAAGTGAGAAGCTTACTTTATGTATATAATTTCATTTGTCAAAAATCTTACATAGAGCAAGCAATTATTTTCACAAAAGGGTAGAATGTAAAGCTAACATGTTGCATACAAGTCACTTTTTCTTATTAATTTTGCAAATGCAATAGCTTTCTTTTTTTTTTTTATTATAGTATTACAATCCCATTACATTGCTCTTTCCTCTTACTGTAAACACTTCTTAAATGTCTTCCTGAAGAATCTCTGAGCAGTACATAACAAATGACTCGCAACCTTTAAGGAAATGGTTTATTTTATGATGTTTTGACCATGAAATAAATCTTACAGAAGGATGTACTTACTGATGCCATGTCATTTCCCTCGTAAATATTTTATTCAATGATTCCATATACATTTTGGTAAACTTCAAGCCAACTTGACCAGTTCTATAATTTATGCTATAAAAATGTCTCTTAAAAACTAGTCAAGTTTCTTTCAATACATAACTTCATCTATGTTTCTTAATTTAAGACAAATGGCATAATACACGTGTATTTATTCTTATACAATACAATAAACTACATTGAATAGAAAATGAAGGAAAACAAATCAAAAGGAGAAGCATTATCAAAATCAAAGTAATGACATGGAATAAACCTGGTGGGCATGGGGGTGGCGGCGGGTTCAGGCAGGTTTATTTTCATATCCGATAACCGGTTGTATTAATGTACTAGTTGTTCAGGATGGATCCCCATGGTCTTGTAGATTTCTTTGAGAATAAGCAGGGCTGTGTCCTCAGATTCCCTGCAAAAAGAACAGGTGAATATAAATGCCTGCAGTATTCCCCAGTGGTCCTTTGGTTATTTGTCAAGGTGAGCAAGGGGCACTGAGTGAGAGGAAATAGGTGTGCTCATGCAACACAATAAACACTGGTAATGTTATTTTATTCGTGTGGGAAATGTATGCTGGCCCTGTCTGATATTGTTTAGGAAAAGTATTTTCTCCATTTAGGAAATACTGGCTTGGCTACCGGTATGTTAATACCTCCTTCCCCATACCTCACCATTTGCTTTAATTAAAAGCGCCCAACACCGGTAGTTTAGAGAAACTAGTTACGTCGGCAGACAAAGTTGTGATCTTATAATTTACAAGTGCTTTGATTTGTGAGAATTATAGTCCATGTCATGTTTTCTACAGTAAAAAAGGGGTAAGAACCAGACAAAATGGCAAGCCCTTGCAATTGTTTTGGGTGTGGGGTGGTAGTGGGGGCTGTTAATTTCTGTCAATAATCTTGGAATTGCAAATCTCTGGAGGGGATATTTACTGAATATAAAAGATTATGTGTTACAAGCTATTCTACGGTGGTGAGGACACTGTAATTCAGAATTTAAATTCAACAGTTCCCTACATGTCTTACGTGTTGACAAGACCTACGTACCAGTAGCACAGATGACTCTGAAGGGCAAAAAGGTACTCATTGAAACTCTCAATGGGCTTCTCCTGGAGGACGTAGTCGATGCGGTTCCCTCCGTTCAGCATCCCCATCTTCACCTGGGGCTCCTCCTCTCTCTGGGGCTCAGGACTGTCCGATATCTTGAGTTCTGTGAACCAGAATGAGAGCTCCAGTCACACATTATACAGGAGAGAAATGCTGTAGCTCTTCTCACTAGTATTCCTACACTGACAAGAATGCCTGCAGGACCCAGAAAATTGCATTTGATGTGGCTTTGGGTAATGATGACAATATAACTTCCCACAATCATCCTCAAAATGTTCATTTCTGACTTTGTAGACTTGACCAATAAACATTTATTTTAGAGCAGCAATTCCCATGTTCAGCAATTCACACTGACATTCACATTTTACCTTGGCCATGGAGTTACAACTCAAGTAGTAACACAATTAGTATTAGATAACACAATGTTCCTCTAAGTTTCCCTTCCTCTAAAGAGTTCTTGATCCGTGATCCTGGCAGAATGCCCCACAACCCACTTTTGGGTCCAAAGTCACCCGCCAGTTGAGGAACCCAGTTCTAGAGGGGCCATCGGCCATAAGACTCACCCTCGTGCACCTGCTGCTTCTCCTCCTCCGCCTTGATCTGACTGGCCACCATGGCCAGCTCGGCCTGCAGCTGGGCAGAGGAGGTGTGAGCACGCGCAAAGTCATTGAGCGTCTGCCAGGCGCTCTTCAGAGAGCTGATGAAGCCGTGCTTCAGGTCTGAGCCCATCCTAGAGAGACTCTCCTTCAACTCTGAAACATTCGAGATTAACATTATGGTGAATACTCGATTATTAAACCCTTCACATTAAAACACTACATTTTTAACAGTGCAAAAAACGAAATGATCCTGACCTGAATTAGGTTAAAGAGCCACTAAAAACGTTTGATCATTTTGAATGAGTACCGTGTAGACTCAACTCACACAATTGCGTGAAATATACACATCATTTAGTGGTTGAGTTCACGGTCCTCGTTGTTGGCCAGAAGCAATAAGAACCCTGTGGACTTGATTTCTAGTTTTTGAGTGCGCCAACACAGGGGCAGTCAGCATTTGACCGTAAGTCATGTGACAAGACATACTTCCTTTTATTCACTTCTATTTCAAAAGAAGTTCCTTTTCCCACTCAATGGATACTAACAACAGTGGCCTCGTAAGTGGAGACGGTTTAAGCAGAATTTTCAAAGAAAGGTCTGGAACAAAAAAAAAACATCCATACCAAGATGCAGCCTCTTTCTCCCTTTGTGATGTGGAATCAGAACAGGCTTCAAGTCGAAGTCTGGCATTATCATGGGCTCAATCCGGTACGCAACAGGGTCCAGCTAGAACAGTAAAGAGATTTCTCATCATCAATCCATTTACCATATGATTGAGTCACACATTAAAAAATACATTAAAAAGTATTTACATAAAAATACTTTTGAAAGGAACAAGGACACAGAGTCATAGAGCCACAGTCTGTTGTGCTGCCCATAGGGGCTGTTGTTGTGAAGCTGATGCCTGTGGACCGGCAATAGGGGGCAGAGCAGCTAACCATGAGTGTGTGAGTGAATGAATGACTGAGTGAGGTAGTGGTAGTTTATAGAGGTGCTTCGCATCTAAACATTCCGGAACACCAAACTACAACCTAGTAGTTCGGAGTAACATAAAATAAACATAAAAGTTCCAAGAATTTGATAGAATACCTTTCGTAGATTTCAGACAAAGCAAAAAAGGAAATCCAAATAAGTGAATTTTTGTAGGGAGTCAATGGCGGCAGTGAATACCTTTTGAGCATCTGCAGCCTTATCATCAGTATTTGTAAATGTTGGGTAATACTCTCAGGATAGACATGTAAGGAGAGTTGGATAACGGATGGTAAATGTTGAGTAATTCTCTCAGGATAGACATGTAAGGAGAGTTGGATACCGGATGGTAAATGTTGAGTAATTCTCTCAGGATAGACATGTAAGGAGAGTTGGATACCGGATGGTAAATGTTGAGTAATTCTCTCAGGATAGACATGTAAGGAGAGTTGGATACCGGATGGTAAATGTTGAAGAATCTCTTGCAGGTGGGCAGCTGGTAAGTCTCTTCGATCTTCTCCAGTCCCCGGACTGTCAGAAACATGCCAATGGGCGAACCCAGGGCAAAGAAATTCACAGGCTCAAAGTCCAGAGCATGGTAGACCACTGACACCTATGGGGGAAAATATTAATACAGAGTTATTATGATTTCAGGGTCAGAATCGGGGTCTCTTTATTGCCAATAACATATCATCTGCAAGGAATTTTTCTAGGTAAAAATGGTGCTGTGACATGACAACAAGTACTAAGTGCACATAAGATGACAACAGTCACTAACTGACCCTCATGGTACAAGGTACGATTATTACAACATAATGTCCAAGTTAAGATGTCCAATGTTATGAAATGGCTCATTCAGCATGAATAAAGCCATAAAAGCCGACTGATATTAACTGGCTAATTGACTAAGAGGGGGCTGCCCTATTAGGTTTACCTGTCCAGTGCCAACTTCAAAGTAGTTGTAATCAACATGGATGGAGGAGACCGTTCTGCCTACAGGAAGCTTGTTAATACTGGCATCATGAATTGGCTCTGTTGCTTGTGTGGGCACCACCTCTTGAATGACCTCCTTTACCTCTGCTTTCTTCTCTTGAGCTGCCTGACGTGAAGCCTATCGAAAGGTAAGAAAGATTTCAAAGAAAGAAGGAAATTTCAGTGATGAAAAATGTAAGTGTTGCAGTGATTTGATTGGGGCAGCAATAGACTAGATGTTAGAGAAGTGGGCTTGTAAAGGGAGGGTCAATCGATTTCCCATACTGGCATGTAAATCTGGGTGGGAGAGGTGAATGAGTAATGCTCTCTCCTCCCTCAACAACTGCTGAAATGCCCTTGAGCAAGGCACTTAACTACTCCATTGTAACTGTTCAGTGGCAAACAGTGGAAGGCTGGTTTTGTTGCACTGCAAAAGAGCATACAGCAAATCCTCCCTTCGGTAAATAAAGGTTAACCAAATGTCCTCCTCTCTAGCTATGTTAAAGGCCCAATCAGTCATCCAAATATAAACAAATGGGTAGCCCAACCACCAAAAATAAGAAATAGCAATGGAGAAATGTTTTCATTCTCTGATTGAGCTACTGATAAAAAAGGATTAACACTAGAGAACAGGTTTTTAAAGTATTTACTATATTTCTTTGTCTGTAAAAGGTTTGCTTACATTGGTAATGTTTGTAAACATTGGAGTAAAATATACCTATAGTCTGCTTTATGATGGGTTAAAAAAGTTCCAAAAAGATTACTTTCCATCTAAAGATCAAATTCTTCAACAATGTATGTGAGTATACCCCACATTTAAAAAAGCACAGATTGGGGCTTTAAGCCTTTGACTTAATTCACTAGCACCTCCAAACACACATCATGTGTGTACATACAATTGCTGCTATGCACTAAATCAGACAATAGAAAGACAGATGAACAAGTGGAGTGAATTAGTCATTATTATCAGTTTGCAAGCCTTGCAGGTATTCAAGAGACGAGAGGTAACTGAAGGCTCACCAGTTTATTCACTCGTTCTTTGACAAACTTTGCAATCTTTTTCCTAGGCCCAAGTGGAATTCCCATCTCTTTCAGGTCCTCAATGGTGCACATAAGCTGAAAAAAGAAATGTAAAGGGATGAAATTAATAGACTTCCATAAGATTTTGCTAGCAAGTGTTTATTGATTGCGCATACAGTATGCTGCCAAATACTGACCACAATCTCCCAAGGATGATCCCATTTAGTTTAGGTAACACTACAAGAAATACTAATTATTAGTATTGTTTTTTATTCTTACAAAAGATTCAATGTCAATCTTCTCCTCATCAAAGGTACTCTTGTACTCAGATAGGCCCAGGTGTTCCAGCATAGCAGAAAGGTCCTCAAACTCCTCCCCCTCCTCTTTAGGCTCCTCCTCCACAGCAGGTGGAGCGACGGCACTCTTTTCCTGGGCAACGGGAGCAGCTGCCTGATTGAAGGATAAAGAGGGATATTTCCAAATGATGCTCTTACGGAAGGGTTACACACTACACAGTAAGCCAAATAACTTTAAAATATACTTTATACAATAAATATATATTGTGAAACTATTCAGAATTTTTGTCCATGATAAGCAATCATCAACATGAATGACTAACATTCCATTCTGACTGCTCGGAATTAGCAATCATCAAAATGTATTAGTGCTTGACATTCCATAACTACTTAATACTCAAGCTTATTTTTTTTACAAATTCAAACTGAAAACATGAAGACAAATGTTTCCGTTATCTGGTAAAACTGCCTTATCCTGTTTCCAGGAATTTCCCCCAGATCTGATCACAGTGTGCATCACACTCAGTCGGTGTAGCGTTCATCACTCCCACCTTTCAAACTGAGGTCTTTTTTCAGTTAATTAACACGATCAGTGATGATTTCTCACCTGTTTGCTTTCTACGGGGGGACCTCCATTAGCAGTTGGCACAGTAGGCATGGGCTGCACGGAGGAGGCATTCTTCTGGTTTGACAGCAGGTCAAAAAGTATGAGGGAACCTGCAAAAGTAAAGCATGGAACCAGACCAAAGCTCTAAATTTACTGGAAAAACAGTAGTGTAAAATCAGCCTTGTTGGCATCTCGCCACAAACAGATTTCCCAAACTGATTAAATAACACATGAATAACAACGTGTCTTTTCTTGCATGCACACTGCTAGACTTTGTACCTTGCCCACTCTGGCCTGTCCCAGCTTACCTGCCCCAGAACCTGTGGAAAACACTAAAAGTCATTACCTAAACTGTGCCCAGCCACTGACACGCCTCCTCTATAGTCTGGGTTCCTCTTCATAAACAGGGCATGAATTCGGTTAATCTCCATGGCAACGGTGTCCATGATGGTCTGGCAGTACGTGGGACTGTTGTAGAACAGCACGTCTAACAATGTCTCGTTGGTGAAGTGACGCAAACGTCCAGTACTGGGCAAGGTGATCTTCTTTATCCTCCTGCAACAGACAATACATCAAAAGAAGTATGAATAGAGTATAGAAAAACAAATACCTATTAGTGCCATACAGATTTTGGTATCGATGTCCATCAAAAGTTATCAAAAAGCAATTAATTGGGAATGTTCTAATTCTACTTAGGGAAGCAGATGACATGTGCAAATGTTAAATAGAAAATAATTTACTCTATTACAAAATGATACTGAAGACTGTATTTTCAGATCCAGTATCAGAATTGGCACTGGCATTGAAAAAAATGTGTAGTGAAAGAAGAACATTGTTAACATCTGTCAGGTTGTCGCTCATATTAAAATAGTTTCCAAACAAATGACTTTGGCCCACAGTGAGAATGTGTCACAGAGCTCTCTCGTTATTCCCCCACCCCTCCTCACCTGTCCACCCCCGTGGCGTCCCCATGCAGAGCTGTGTGCCACTGGACTGGTAGGAACTCTACCCTGCTGATGGCCTGTTCATCCTGAGACTTCTTAAAGTGACTCTGTAGCAGCTTCAGTGACACGTTACGGAAGTCATCCACTGGAAACAGAGGGATGTACATATAGGTTACCACACCTGGATTTGCATGTAGGTTAAAGGGATAATTCTGATTTTTCGAACCCTAGCCCTATTTCTTACTTACCGATGATGATGAGTCCTTTCTCAGCATAATCCATGCTGTTCTTCATACTAACTCCAGCTAGTTAGCCACAAACCAATGCAAAGTCAATGGGGTCAAGCTCCTGTCTGTACAAGCTGATTGAGGCTCACTGAATTTGACTCCACAGTGCACACTCAAGTAGATTTCATTAAGATTGTACAGACAGGAACTCAACCTCATCGACTTCACATTGGTTTGTGGCTAATTTGCCGGAGCTAGTATGAGGAACAGCATGGATTGTGTTGAGAAAGGATTCTACCGATTAACATCATCATTAGCAAGTAAGAAATAGGGCTAGGGTTCCAAAAATCTGAACTATCCCTTTAACACACACAGTATTGACCTTTTTGTGAATGATCCTTTTTTTTCATAAAAATCTGTTCATAAGGTGCACCCCCACATTTCTTTTCCCAATTTATCCATTGCTGTGAAATGTCATTGTCGTCTGACTGTACAGATATATACAAATAAATACTGAAGCACAAAAATGTATGTCACAAACAAATAAGTGGCAAAGAAACCCAGCAAACAACACTGTACCAGCAAAAAGAAAACTTCTGTCCCCATTATTATGCTCTCATGATCACTTTATCAAAGGGCAGATACAGACGGTACCCACCACATTCCACCATGCTCCGGAACCTGAGGTCACAGACAGGGCCGATTCCATGCACCATGAACACTAGATGATCCACCTTGGGCATCTCTCCTAGAATGAATAAACAACACACATCAGAGACTTTGTAGTTCATTATATATATATATATATATATATATATATATATATACATGTTAAGAGCAGTGGTTCTTAAACATTTTAGTTTGTGGTCCCTGAAAACAAAGGGCAATGAAAATAAATAATAAATAAATAATAAAATATTCGCAATGAAAATAAAAACTTAAACTTAAAGAAATTAAACACTATAAAAACACAAAACCTAACAGCCTATAACAGATTAAGAAATTCCTGTGAATAAAGGTAAATTTTTAGGAGCTTCTTAAAATGAGTGACTGAATCAGCCAAACTGATATTTAAGGGAAGATAGTTTAAGAGTCTAGGGGCAGCGACAGAAAAAGCAGTCACCTTTTGTTTTGAGCTCTGACCAAGAAACCGTCAAGAGGCCCTGGTCAGAGGACCTGAGATACCTTGCCGACTGTGTAATGCCTTGTATATAATCAAAATAACTTGAAATGACATCCGAAACTTGGCAGAAAAGTCAATGCAAGGAGTGATGTGGGTCCTATGACTAGACTTAGTTTGGTTCAAGAGGAAATGGACTACCGTCAGGTACTTCGTCATGGTCATCATCGACGCCTCTCTTGACCACCCTGGGCCGGGTCTGCCCATCCTGTGTTGTGCCCCACTCATCTGGCATGGCTGACGGCTGAAACTGGACTATCACCTACGCAGACACAAAGAGAGGGCCTCATTTCACAATAAAGGTACAGTGGATCTATACAAACAACAAAGTCCACCAGCGTTTCCCCTATATTCATTCAGCCGCAGTCGCTGCCCACTGCTGGACAAATGTAAAGACAAGGAAAATTCACTGTCTGGTTTATTACTCACCAAAACATTACGACTTGTCCATACACTGCGATATAAGTATTGAAACTGATACTGGAAATAGGTCTAGGAGCGAACCCTGGTCCAAGCACTGGTATTACCCCCCACCACTCCCACCCCCCCCCCCCCCCC
>OMKL01091697.1:1221-12735 GCA_900302295.1 Parasudis fraserbrunneri | reverse complement strand
CTACCATACTCACCCACATGGAAAGTGTTGTCAGTGTTTTCAAAGGTCATGTTGAATGTGAGACTGGCGCACTGGCCAAACCTTTCACGAGAAGAAAGTAAGATTATACTGGAGAATGGCTGACAATTTCCCAGTAATACCACTGCATTGAGCACATTCTAACCCATATAAATGAAATACTTTTTTTTTTTTTAATTAAAAAAAGAATGACACTTGAACTAATGTGCTGGTTCGGCAAGGGTTAACCCCTTAGAATTTTGTGGGCTCTAGCATGCTCATTTTTTAAGCTAGCGCGAAGGTAGTGGAATCACTTGAAACTAGACAACCTGAGGAATATGGAGGTACCAGGAAATAATGCTCCAAAGTTGGGCAAAATTTTGACTGGGCATGACCATTTTCAAAGGGGTCCTTTGACCTCTCACCTCAAGATATCTGAGTGAAAATGGGTTCTATGGGTAGCCAGGAGTCTCCCCTTTACAGACATGCCCACTTTATGTACATGCAGTGTTACACATGCAGTACAAATGTGTTATTTTCACCTGTTATAAAAATGGTGTATTTGCCTATTTCTGAATACTGTGGTCCCTAAACAGTCTTGGAAATGCAAATTGCAAATTGGGTATGACTGGAAAGCTGAGACTCTTGTGGATCCAATGAGCCCAACTGTATTCATGTGTGATGATGTTAGTCTCCATAGTAGACATTTCAAGTAGTGAGACCATGTTTTGAAACTTGACCTCACTGTATAAAATGACCTATTGTGACCTCTAGGATAATCACAGCCTCATGAAACTTTACAACCACAAACTGTCATTCAGAGTATGTATGGCTTTCCTAGGTTTATTGACCACAAGGTGGGGTTTCCGGGCCATTTTTCAGAACAGAAGTGCTTGCCATCCATTCGAAATCTCCACATGTCAAATACCACGTTTTTAATACCAAATCACAGCATGCATTTTTCTATGGTGTTTCTCAAGGTCTTTCTGTCTTGATGTGTTATTATGGAGGGATTTGTGACAATGTTTATCAATTCTATAGTGGTCAAAATCTTTTAATTTGGCACCAAATCTGTCTAACAAATGGTATCAACCCAAACATTGCTGCAACATATTGGACACAATTGAGCATAGCAATGGCTATCATTAGACATGGATATGATGTCGCAAGCCTCTATTCTCTCAGAATTTTCTGAATTTGAATAGGAGAGATTCAAAACATAATGTTTATTGCAAATCAATAGACATAAAATAGTGACATACAGTGTTGAGCTGCATCTCAAATGATTCCTTAGGGTCCCAACTTTCCAATGGTGTATGGCACTTGTATGTGGCACCTTGTAACAATGCATTATGTAATAACACCGCATTATGTAATAACTCAACAAAATGTAATACATTTGCACTTCATTATGTAATAACACCCGCATTTTGTAATAACGTGCCGCATTTTGTAATAAACAGCCTGAACGCAATATGTAATAAATTTCCAACGTTTTATTTTTTTTATGATGAAAATGCATGCATTATGTAATAACCAACCAAAATGGATGTCTTCATCTGTACACATGTTATATTTTTAACAATTAAGCTAAATTAAATCTCTCAAATATTACATTAGACTGGCATCAGCTTACTCAAAATGCAGCTGCTAGAGTTCTTACAGGGACCAAAAGGTCAGACCACATCACCCCGATTCTTAAGTCACTACACTGGCTTCCTGTCAGCCACAGAATTGAATATGAGGCAATGCTGCTTGTTTATAAATCAATACATGGAGTGGGACCAAATACATTACAGACATGTTTAAGGAGTACACTCCTGCCAGGCCTGTCAGGTCAAGTGGGAGTGGGCTGCTAGTAGTGCCCAGTGCCAGGGCTAAACTTGGTGATACAACCTTTAGTCACTATGCTGCACATCTCTGAAACAGACTCCCTGTTGATCTTAAAAGTAGCCTAATCCTCGAAACCTTTGAATCAGGACTCAAAACCACACTGTTCATGGATGCTTTTAGTTAAGTTGAGTTATTTGAGCTATTTAAAAATGTAATAATTTATTACAAAATGCGTCAGATTATTACAAAATGTGGTTGTTATTACATAATGAAGTGAAAATGTATTACATTATGTCAAGTTATTACATAATGCTGTGTTATTACATAATGCGTTGTTACACACCCACTGCTGACTTTGACCTTGATCTTGACCTTGACCTTGAGCTTTGAACTGCCCCGAAATTTTTTTGGGCTTAAGGGGTTAAAATCAGTTGCTGGTTGTTGTGCCAGTGGATCAGTATAAAATGGACAATAATAAAGTAGGCTTCATCTTACATTTTCTGGGCCTGGTGGACATGGAGGGTATTGTTGGAAATAGCAGTGGCATCCACCCTTCCACTCTCAACAAAGGCCTTCCCGAGTGCCTTACTCCCTGGAATCTCAGAACTCTCTCCTATGAAGATCCACTTGCCTACCATCTGAAACATAAGATAGATACAGGTACATATAATGAGATCCAAAAGTAGTTTTGTCTGGTTTGTCTGTATTTGTATCTCCTTGAAATTTTAATTAAATAATTACTATGAGGTTTAAGTATATAGTCATTTTTAATTTGACTGTAAAAAGCACGAAATTCGTCATAAGCTGCATCCAATTTGGCTGCAGTAAATCCTTAATTTGTACTACTTCTTGATGCCTAGAGATGTCCTTTAATCTGAGCACCGTGTCCATTATCGTGCAAGTATCCAGTGGCAAAGACCGGGGTGGTAGACTAAGGATAGCTGGATATGTATACAAAGTGTTGTGTCGGTTGGACATACAGTGTACAAGTAATTGCTTTGAAGTTGTACATTTTGACCTTTGATTGTAGCATCATGAAATTTGGTGTGAGGCATTAGCACACCAATATCTGTCATTGTGGCACATTTCATGTTCTCCAATTGTGCGCTATAGCGCCAATTTCATCAGCTAGTGGTAAAAACCTCCATTGGATACCTTTAACATAATAAAAAGGATCATAAACCTACCCTTTACTCCCTTGAATAAATCACCTTGTTAGGGAGGTCAAACCTGAAACTGTTTTTATAGGATTGTAGACAAGAATTTGGCTCCAAATTAATAGGAGTACCCACTTCACAGAAGAAATTGGAAACCACCTGTGATTGTGACAGGTGATTTTCAACCTCATCTGTTGCTTTGTTCATTTGCTGTAAGATGTGTCCCTGTGATGTATTATGGAAAATAACGCTAGCCGCCAGCTGGTAACACAGGCAGGCATAACTACACTTCCTCTTCACCTCCGTATTGCTGCACATTTTAGCCATCTTGAATTCCATGTTGGGCAATGTTATTCTGAGAATCTGGTTTGGTGAAAGCCTTTGCTGAAGATGTAGCCTAGAGAGAACCCATCAGCAAGCAAACAGTTCACACACAGCCAGGCTACAAAAAAGCTGGGTTTCTTTATATTACTGTATTGTTGACTGAATCCCCTCCCTTCTGATTCTGACATTTGAGTTGGATTCAGAATTTTGTTGCCTGGCCATATATTAGACTAATTGATTTTCTTTACACTCCTATTAGCAACCCCTCCCCTATCCTGCACTCAACTCCAACCCACACATCAGAACAAAACAAAAAATTAAAATACAATGCAATACTTAGAGGGGTGTTTTTGGCTAGAGGTCACTGTTTGATGGTATTACAGATTTGACCTTTAAATTGAGTAGTTTTCCCCTTTTGACATCTTTTAGCACCTTAGGGCAATGTATGGATCATCTACTGCTCATGCAATGTGGATGAAAAGTTAATAGGATGCATTCAAAATCAAATAATGTGTTGCTGACCAAAACATTTAATGTGTTTGAAACTGGATAATGGGAAATACAATTGGTTGACAAAGCAATTTTCTGGTTTGCAGACAGGTATATTTTATGTGCATGCTGGATGACAAATGGACAGAGGGATTCAAATATCAGCTTGGAGAGAGAGGGGGGGGAGTCTTATTTATTTTAGGTTTACTAACAAAAGTATAATAGCAAAATCAAGGGGCTGAAAAACAGATACTCAGAGAGAGAGAATAAGGCAGGTCTTACCATATCTAGGCCTGGGTTCTCCAGTGGCCTGATCAGACTCTCACAGCTGGTCAGAGGAGCAGACTGGCCCACTGTCAGAAGACTCAGCAGCAAAACAAGAGAGATACAAACTACCCTCATCATGTCTCACTAGATCCTCTTTATCTAAAGGAACAACTCTTTGCAGGTTTTTTTTTTATTATACCTATGCCTCCTCTGTTGCCTGTTGACTGAGCTGCTTTCAGCTTCAAACTAATGTTTCAAACTTCTTAAAAGCTCGTCCCACCCTGTATGACAGGAATCTGGGTTGTTTACAGATGTGTTGTAATCAGTACAAATAACAGTGTGCCCTGGAGTGACAGAGAGAGAGAGAGAGAGAGAGAGAGAGAGAGAGAGAGAGAGAGAGAGAGAGAGAGAGAGAGAGAGAGAGAGAGATTGGATGTTTGATTGGATCCTGTCTAGTCAATAGCATTAGCCCTACAGAAGACAAACACACAATCAATTACATTTGTCATGGTCACCAAGCAGCTTTTGATTGTGGCTTATATAGGAACATCACTGAAGCACACTGGACAGCATTAACAGAGGAAAAAACAAAGAGCACAATAAAATAAAGAATAACATACAATTCAGTATTCAAATGAAGAATAAAATATAATGTATGAATCTTAAAGTAACGTGTTATTAGTCACTTGGCTTCAGGAGTATGACCTGACATGTGAGATTGAATTTTGAGAATTGAACATATTTATGATAAAGTCACAATGGGTAGCGACAGTGTTGGGGAGTAGTTTAATTATATGTTGATCAAGAAATTTGAGAGACTGTTCATGTGTCTTATAAATAAGACATTCTGCGTAGATGACAGGCCTTTTGTTTTGACCATTCTGATCAAGTTGGTAAATGGTCTGATATGGGTAGGGTTCACGATACACAAGTCCAGCATTTTTGTTGACAGATTTTACTGTTGACATGCAAACAAAAAGTTAACATTCCCAGCACTTTTCTTTTCTTTGAAGAACCCAGTTATTTAGTGTTGGTTCACGTTCCACTGGCAGGCACCTATTAAAGTGATTAGAGTATCTTTAGTTTTTGCAGTAAACTCAATTGAGTGGTATATTATGCAGTCATGTGACTTCCTTTTGGATTATATTTTGTAATCATTTTGTATTACATTGCATATGTGGATATGATTTTTTTTTTAAAGTAATTTGAACTACTTTTTCAAAGTAGGTTTACTTAATGAAACCACGGTAGGCTACAGGTATTTCTCCTGAGGATAGCTTTGCTGTAGATCAACTTTGTCCAGTGTGAAGTAATTGGTAGCTTGCAAAACTATGCCTTAACGTAGCTTCCCCAACTAATTGTTCCAAAATACTTACACATGAAAGGGTAAAATGAATTAATTCATTACACACAAAAAAAAAAAAAGAAAAAAAAAGGCTCATGTATCAGATCAATTTTAAAGTAGGTGGGACTAACAATTGGATCCATGCAAGTGTGGAACTGGAATGGAAAATTTCAATAGAACAAAAAAAGGGGGTCAGTGCTCAAAGAAGCAAACTGCAATTGTAAACAATGTTTTATCTTCCTTTAATGCACATAGATGCAACAGGGAGGGTTGCTTTTAATAATGTGTCACATTCAAAATACTTTTATAGCTCATTGTAACATAATTTGTTATCAAGAGAGGGACAGAGAGAGAGGGAGAGCTTGATAATAGCAAAAACAGTGATTGTAATAGTGTCTGTCTTTGGTTGGACCCTGTCCCACAGTCAATAGAATTAGCTCCCACTAAAGCCAAATCTGAGATCAATTTGCCATGGCCACCATACAAATTTCCATTGGGGATTTATATAGGCTACAGTGACATTGAGACTTGATTTGTGGGTGATCCTACTGAGTAATCCATGATTATTTTTGGACACCATGTGCCAGTTGATCAATTTAAATGTAACCACATTGTCCAGTAGATGATTCTTTTTCTGCATTTCCATCCAGTCTTGTGCTGAGCAATACACTATAACAATTTAGGCAGTTCATTGATGCTCTTATCCAGACCAGAGAGAGAGAGAGAGAGAGAGAGAGAGAGAGGAGAAACCAGAAATCCATTATTTGATAGATCATTATTTTTACTTGATAGTATAGTGCCTTCGCATGTATGGACAACCAGCCATCTGAAATTGCAATAAAGGGGAAGTGAACTACAGATTTTCAGAATTCACATAGGTCACATTCATTGTACATTTCCAAACATCTATTACAATTTCTTAAGTCAGTCTCTTTCGAGTAGGTCAAGGCAAAGGTCATTGTTCCAGACAGGGCTCCTCCATCAGTTCACAAACATGTCGAAAAATGAATCCAGCAGCCTTGCAACTCGATGTCCCATTTTGGCTTCTAACAGGGAGGTGAGGACATCCAGACCTTCAGTTGGTGAGGTGGGGTCAGGGCAGATTTCTGATCGCACAGAGACACACACACACACACACACACCCACACACACACACACAACTCACATAAATTGAATCACCAGGAAAAGAGAGATTCAGTAACTTAACAAATAGCACTCTGTATGCTGGATACATACCTACAGTATGTTGAAGCAATAAAGAAAGTTCAGTCAAATTCTCACCATAGTTTTGGTCTATGATTAGCGGTGATGGCATCTTGAGACACTCGGCCTGCTTCTTGAACATCTCCAGAACTGGAGCTGAGACACTCCTTCCCCTACCTTGAACCACAAACAACAAAGTCAGGAACAATACATCTATGACAAAATCTTGCATGTGTTCAAGCTAGCAGAAGTGCTCTCTAAAATCTGAGTTTAGAGCGATAGCTGTAAACAACCAAAGAACATTTCTCAAATCAAGTCTGATATATTAAAGGCCCAATGTGGGATTTTTTGACCATATAAATGATATGGTGTATGTAAGTTATACTCACATACATTCAGAGAGAGTTTGATTTGTAGATGAAAAATATGCTACTTCTTGGAACCTTCTTACCCCACCATAAATCAACATATAGGTCTATTTTATTCCAGTGTTTACAAACATTGCCAACATAAACACAATTATTACAGCCCCAAAATACAGCAGATACAGTTTAAAACACACACAAGTATCTGTTATCTATCTAAAGCCCCAAAATACAGCAGATACAGTTTAAAGCACACACGTGTATCTGTTAGTTATCTACTTTTTTGTTGTTGTTGGGCTACCCATTTGTTTACATTTGGATCATGGATTGGGCATTTGTAATGTCATTTAAAAAATGGGTGGGGGAGTGGGGAATAATAAAACTAGGCTTGTGAAGTGCAACTGGATGCGACAGCTGCAAGAAGCAACTGAAGGGGTCCAAGGTGTTAATGAAGCAGCAGCATCGTCTACTTGACATACTGGTATGTAACATTGTTTTATGATGATTGGTCAAACGGTTTATGAGTTATGGCCACTTTACTGCTAAGGAGCAGCACATCTTTGTTAGGTTCCCTGTTGGTCAATTTTAAAACACGTTTGCATAAACGGTTTGTTACCTGTACTCGGCATATGCACTTAGTTGTATGATTATCGGACAAATGGTCAACGAGATATGGCCAGTTTTGTCCATCGCTATGTAAAGCTCATTAGTTGTTAGTGGGTGGACATACCATCTACTGTATCTGATTGGATGCGTATGCAGACCATTTGTATGCCCAGAAGCTTTGTATCACATGTGCTGTTCATGTGGCCTTTAGGGGGGAAAAACTGACTAAAATGGCAGAAAAGCCATTAAGGTGAACACGAGGTCCCAGTCAAGGTTTATATATTCCAAAGATTTAGTCACCAGTGTGGAAATAAACAACTCCTGGAGGCTGACTGGGACCAGCATTCTAAAAGTTTTGTTCTGTAAATAGAATCCTGGTCCCTGTGGTCGCTGAATTTCCACATTGTTGTCAAGGTTTTCAAGGAAATGTCATTGTTTCTTTGGTCAATGTCAAGACCTGGTTTTCTACAGAGTTGGTCCCAGTGGAAAAGTTGTAGAGCAAGGACAACTGGATACGTGTATGAAGTTTCATGTCAGCAGACTTATGCTGAGGGAGTTATGGCCTTTGACATTTTGTTATAGTGCCAGTGATATGAGTGACTAGCTTTGTCTGAGCAGTGGGTCCCATGGGACCTGCCATATTTGGGACAACCCTCTGCCCTAACAAACAACAACAAAAACTGTTGTTAAAATGATGACTAAAGCCCTTTGCTCTCTATCCCCCTAGATATCAACAGAATCAAACCATTTCAGACATCCAATCTGCTTCCTTGAAGAGATTGCATAATCTACTTGGGTTATGTGATTGGCCCATCAGTCAGGTTGTCTTTTTTCAGTAGTTATAAAGGATATCAGCTAGCTAGTCCACAAACAAGTAATGCAACTAGTTTGCTACAATTTAGTTCATTTTAGTGGTTCAAAAACATTGACAGTAACTGTGACAATTTATTTATCACCTGCTAGCACAGTTGAATGACACTCCTGACATTAACATTCCACAAAAAGCTTTTTTCTGTCTGAATCAGCATAATTGTACTGGTTCTTTAATGACAACACAATTCAAAGTCGGTGAACCCCATAGAGATGGTTGGAGTGTGTACCTTTGAAAAATCCTATTTCTAATAACCCAATGCCATTTGAGTCAGATGATCTTCTACAACGTAAGTAGGGGAAATTGACTGTTCTTATGTGTATACTGCCATCTACAGGCTCTGATTTACTCTGTAATGAGGTTACTGACCCATCACTCTCTCCACTAAGTGGCAGTAATGTGGAAAATTCAGTGTTCCAAGTACCACCGAATCACGAATGAGGAAAAAACAGTGTTGTCTTTTGGGTAGAAAGTTTTTTGAATTTGCCTCTAATGAGGTAATAGGTAGTAGTGGTAATGTTTTGGTTGTACTGTGTAGATAGGAAGTGCTAGTTTTAATCTCTTTGGTGAGCCTGCAAGTTCAGACATTGGGACTGAACCAATGTCTCAATAAAGACGTACTGAGGGGAGTAGATATGCAAATGAAAACATATTTGCTTACCAAAGAGCAGAAGACTAGTAAAGGCATCTTTGCCAGAGATTATCTCCTCATAGACAACCAAGCAATCAGGGCAGTCACTGCTCAGGTAGATCTCCTTCAGATAGAATGGCTTTTCTGTGAAACACACACACACACACGCACGCATGCACACACACAAAAAATGATGTGAATTACTGCATATTTTAGGGTGGATTTCCCTTTAAAGCGACAATGTGTAATTGTTCTGGAGCATCTACAGAACAAACTGAGACCACCGGCGCTTCAACACACCACTCCCTTTCACTGCAATAGCCTCAAATGGTCTGGTGCGACCAGCTTGGTCAGCCTTCTCACGATACCAGACGTACTGTATGCCTAGAACAAACGAGACGTGATAGTTTCTTTGCGCACAGAATGAGGGGTATTTTTTGCAACAATGGAAAACAAATATGCAGCCACCTTGACCACCAAGAAACCTAGAATTAGCTCTGCAGAAAGTCTGCATGCAAAAAAAGACAGTACACAGTTGGAACAGAGCAAAGACGCTCATGGGAAATGTATTGAAAACACTGTGACAGTACCGCTCACGGCCAGCAGGCGGCACAATTACACATTATCGCTTTAAAGTAATCACATTGTTTCTTGCCTTAATACTCACCAATCAACATAGTGCTGTTTTCAAAAGTCACATTGTAAATTAGACTCGAGCACTGCCCATACCTGTGAGCGGAAGAATAGAGGTAAGTGCTGCACAACATAAAAATGATGATATGATGTCATACCGGGGTAAGCAGCCCTTTAGCATACAGGTAATATTTTTCAGTCTGAGCTACATCATAAAAGAATCCTCACTTGTCAGAATAGGAATGGGGGTTAAAGAGCCAAAAAAACAAGTAAGTATCTAAAAATGAATAAAAATAACCAACTAAAGTAGAGAAACAGCATGAGCAGCTGTGTATGTGTACAAACATCAGTTGGACTTATGGCGTCGGAGTTATGACATTTTAAGCTTGTTATTTCATTATAAAGCCATCTGGCCAACATGAGTGGCTGGCCTTGCATGCCCTGCTAATGGCTTGCATGGCCCTGCTAATACTGCCTGTGCTGGGACTTATAGTTTTTTGCTATACTCAAAACACTTACTTAGGGACGTCAGTCAGTCAGTCAGTCAGTCAGTCAGTCAGTCAGTCAGTCAAAACAGTCTCCTGGACTTTCGGGTAGAGAAAAAATACAAGGGCTACAGGAATAATCAGAATAATTTTCTTAATTCCTGAAAAGTTGATATTTAGCTTCAGAGATGACAAAGTTTTAATCTGTCAGAAGTGATTGGTAGTTCAATGGTTTCAATGTGTTTGGTTCTCTTACATTCTCTGCGTCTGGAGGAGGTTGAGGATGTTGCTCTTTGCAGTGGGTCTGATGTCCAGCCAGGCACTTGTCAGCAGGTGGCCCAGGGAGCGACTCCCTGGTAGGTCGGAGCTCGACCCGATGTACAACCAACGTCCCAACATCTTGAAGAGAGATGGCATATGACGTCATTGACAAACACTGTCCGAGAGGACCACTGACAGACGTCACAGGCGGCACAAGAAAGAAAAGGAAAATTTTCTGTATCACATGTTACTGTACATGGATATTTTGAAGAGAAGATGATGAACAAAATTGAAGGAAAATCAATGAACACGGTCCAGAGAGGTGGTGGGACAAAGGGGCAGGGGCCCTTTGGGGGGAGCTTCCAACTTTCAGCCACATGGAACACAACAGATGATCCATAATGTCCATGGATAGAATATTTCAGTGAAAGGAGACCATCTGTTAACCTTTTGTGTAATGCATAGTAATTCAGTATAAAATGACTCCCTTTTTGACATGTGGAAAAGTTTTTACCCTAATTGTGTTTGATCCCAAATGCTAATAATAGTATAACAATAGTAATAACTGGTATATAATTTAATTCGATTACATTACAGATGAAGAAGAAAACCTTGGTGCACTTACCTGTTGGCTGCTTATTTTGACTGGTTTGAGCAGACTCTCACAGTTGGTGAAAGGAGCAGAATGTCCCACTGAGAGAAGGCAGAACAGCACAGCAACACACACGACCCTCATCATGGCTCTATATTATCAATCTCTCCAATTTTACAGCTCAATTTTATGTATTTTGTGTACTCCAGTTAGTTATTCTCTTAGAAAAACAACAACAAAAAACAAACAAAATGTTTTATTCTGTTGCCTTAATGTAACCCACACTACCCCTGAAACAAACTTCTAACGTCTCCGTTGTATGCCCCAATGAAGATATTTAACCTCACCTCCTTCATGGCCTCTCTGTTTACGAAGGTGATGTAACAAGAAAAATAGCACAGGGGTCTGCTGAGAGAGAGAGAGAGAGAGAGAGAGAGAGAGAGAGAGAGAGAGAG
>OMKL01091656.1:19073-31026 GCA_900302295.1 Parasudis fraserbrunneri | reverse complement strand
TGACATGTTCAAACTGCTTCTATTACTCTGTGTATAGTGTAGTGTATAGTAGACCCTGGTCTCTGAGACAGAGTATTGGCATGTTCAAACTGCTTCTATTACTCAGTGTATAGTAGACCCTGGTCTCTGAGACAGAGTATTGGCATGTTCAAACTGCTTCTATTACCTTGTGTATAGTGTAGTGGTAAAGACCCTGGTCTCTGAGACAGAGTATTGGCATGTTCAAACTGCTTCTATTACCCAGTGTATAGTAGACCCTGGTCTCTGTGCATCCACATGCACCCCTACTAGTCTGGGATCAGATCTCGCCAGAACGTTCTCTCCTGTGTCTCCCCTACTCTGTCTCCTTCTCAGCTTTCCTACTGTCTAAATAGAAAAGGAAAAAAGAGAACATGGGCCATGCACTCCCAATAACAACATCAACAACAAAATACTGATCCTTTATTGTAAACACAAGCTGTTACTGCATCTGATAATTTTTTTTAATCATTCGTATTCTAGCTAAATGTGGTGTTTCAGATTTGTTTGGCTCTGCATTTGTGACTGTAGGTCCAGCTGTACTTTATGATCCTGGAGCGGCTGGGGAAGTGTGTAGAGGCTCTCGAAGTGATCAGGGGCCCATTAGGGGGTGAGTGTGTTTTGAGGATGCACCCACACACCATTTCTTCACTGCAAATACCAACACTAACGAGTCCTAAACTTTAAGTATCAGCTGATGCCAAGTATCAATACTATCTGTTACTTTTTCTGACCAGTATAGACTAGTTTGGGGTCATATGACAAACAGGTTTGAGATATGATCCATTTTTCTCCATTATAGAGATCTAACATGTTTCTATTTGCCCAAAACAAATGCAGAAAATCCAAGTTCTTATGTTTTAATTTCAAACATATTACACATTGCTCTTCATCAGATTTTTGTATTATTGAAATCCTCCAAAACCGATACCCTGCGCCAGCCTGCCATCAGCCCGGTATCCAGTGTCAGTATGGGTGCATCCTTAGTGTGCACATGTATGTCCTATCTACTTATCCTGCTGCATTCTCATGCTATGCCTCTTTACTGACGTGTGGGAGCCTAACTCTCATGCCTCCTCACTGTGTTTTCCCATAGAGAAGCTGACCAGTGAGTTACAGAGCAGAGAGAACAAGTGTATGAAGCTCTACCAGAGACTACAAAATTGGCCTGAGTGCAATGCCTTGGCCCACAAGCTGTTACTTCAAAAGTGAGTACACACACACACACACACACACACACACACACACACACACACACATTTCCTACAAGACGCTGCCACAAACCTTCACACATCCTCTGTGCATGCTCATCGAACATTAAAAGGCCCAAATTATAGTACGGTGCCCTCTGTTGAAACACTGTCGCCCCACCTTCTGCTTTGTTTACATAGCACTGTTTTGGAGGTTTTACATGACTCTTGAGGCTGTGAAAGGTTTGATTACATTTGTAAACATGAGAGTAAAACACCTGTATTTTGAATTAAGATGTTCTTAAAAAAAAAAAAAAAAAAGATTTCCTATCTACAAATCAAGAACATATATGAATATCCTAGGTCTGTCAATATTAACATGTTAATTTTGGTGATTAATTTAAAAACCATAACATGTTAAAAATAAATTTTATGCAGTTGAATCACATAGCCCTTTTTGTCCCCAACCGCCTGCCATACCTTCAAAAGCCTCGATGGGAAGTATGTTTACTTTCCTGATCTCTCTGACACGCAAACCAGGAGAACGATGAGTGACCAGACATCCCCTGAATGGCCAATTTCATTATAAAAAGGTTCTGAACGGACTTCTGGATTAAACCAGATTGTGCATGCACATCGCCGTGATGAACGATCTTTGAAGCAACAAGGTCGAAGTACCGTCTACAGGCCGAGCTCATGCTACTTTAGCTAATGATGCTAACGTTAGCGGTGTTATCCCAGGAGCCGTCTGTCAACGAAGCCGTCGCATTAGAAAACGCAATGTATGTGTTCCACAAAATGGATCGACTCCTGTGACGGCATCTGGGTAGTGTGGAGGTTAAAGCGCTCGCCTACCACCACAGAGACCCGGGGTTCAATTCCCGGTAGCGGTACATCCCGCTTGGTCAGACGTTTCGACAAACACAATTGGCAGTGTTTGCGAGTGGGAAGCCGGTGGGGTGTTAGTCCTGGTCGTTGCATTAGCGACTCCTACTGGTCAGTCAGGGTGCCTTTTCAGCGGGTAAGGGATCCGGGAGCGATACGCTCTCCCAGTGAAACGCCTCACTGTCAGGTGAAAAGAAGCAGCTGGCGACTCCACGTGTATCGGAGGAGACATATGGTAGTCTACACCCTCCCCAGACCGACAGAAGGGTAGTGCAATGACCAGGACCGTGACACACTCAGGGAATTGGCATAATGACTAAATTGGGGAGAAGAAAACAAAAAAATACTCCTGTGTGACCAATTAGTACTTATGATTACTTCCCCTAAACATTTTGTCATGCATTACTTCATTACCACAGTCCGACAGATTTTTGCTATGTATTTTTTATTTGTGTTAATTGTGATTAATCACAGCCTATAATGCGATGAACGCAGAAAAAAAAATACGTTTGACAGCCATAGAATATATATGGGCAAATACATTCCAGATTGTAGATTGAACTATTATCTATTTTATAAAAAGCATGCACAAACACCTTTATCTCTGCATCTGTTTCTCTCTCTCCCTTTAGTCCTGATGACTGGCAGTTCTACCTCTCTTACTTTGACTCTCTCTTCCACCTTATTGACCAGTCATGGAGCCCGCCTGAGGATGGAGAACAGTGAGTGCTGCTGGGGTAGTTTGAATTCACCTGGCATGGATGCGTGCGTGCGTGCGTGCGTGCGTGCGTGCGTGCGTGTGTGTGTGTGTGTGTACACGTGTACACGTGTACAGGAAGTGTTTTTTTTTTTGTTTTTTTTCTTTCACCACTATATCGTATTGAAATATCTTGTCTCCTCTTTCTCCAGCTGTCCAGAGGGCATCGTGCATCACTCTGTGGCTGAGGTGGTGAGGTTTGTGGAGGAGAGGATCGAGGGGGAGGACGGGAAAGAGTCTCGTCCTCTCAGAGGCCCCTACCTGGCTCGGCTTGAACTAATACACAGACTGAGAGAGAGGGGCTGTCCTGAGGAGAGCCAGCTAGGTATACACACACAAACCCACACCAATACAAATGCGTACACTGACAATAGAGTTGTTTTTCGTTGGTTTGTTTTGTGTAAGATTTGTATGTATTGTGTAGGTTCTATGTTTATAGTATGTGTCAGTCTTTGGTTTGGCTTTGTACAGGTGACCCCTTGGAGCTGATGGTGCAGTTCTTCGGGAAGTTTGGTGACAAACCCTGCTGCATCACCGACCTGAAGATATATCTGCACCTACTCTCTCCTGACCAACATGTTCAAGTAAGAGACACACACACACACACACACACACACATCACCGATGCATACCTGTGGTGTTGAGGCACCCCCTAGTGAACCAAAGTTGTGAGACACTTTTTACCTGTCTCTCCTTCTTCCCCTCCAGTTTATCAACCGGCTAGGGGAAGCGGTACCTTTAGGAGAAGAGGGGGAGGAGGGCTTTGCATTTCCAGGGGACACCAGGGCTCTACAGAGGCATTTGTGTGTGTGTCAGCTGAGCCGCGCGCTCGGACTGCATCACGCTCTCGACAGGGATGGAAAACTACGGCTTATCAAGGAACTCAAAGCCCACTATCGTCATGGGTTACAGTTTGGTAAG
This sequence comes from Parasudis fraserbrunneri, assembly GCA_900302295.1. Classification (NCBI taxonomy): domain Eukaryota; kingdom Metazoa; phylum Chordata; class Actinopteri; order Aulopiformes; family Chlorophthalmidae; genus Parasudis; species Parasudis fraserbrunneri. The sequence goes on along the minus strand of OMKL01091656.1, from coordinate 27,255 downwards.
AGCATCAACTTTGGCTCTCACACATGATTTATTTTTACCTCCCTCCCTCTCTTTCTTTCTTTCTTTCTTTCTTTCTTTCTTTCTTTCTTTCTTTCTTTCTTTCTTTCTTCATTTTAATGTTGAAGAAAATTCAAAAGAATTGTTTCCAATGTCCTTTTTGTTTCAGTGCTAAGGGCTCCTACATAGACCCTGTGTCTTAAAAGCTGTGCTAAAAACATTTTCAGACACTAATGCAGTGTTTCCTTGACATTAATCTTGTGAAGCCACACCTCTGGCTCTTGCCAAAAGAAATTCTTGTCAAAAGGTCGGTTAGAAAGGGGTGGCGACACTGGGGAATATTGCAATAAGTTAATCCAGTCCAATTCGGCTTGGGCAGAGTAAAGCAGAAAAAAAGGGTGTAAGTGCAAGGAGCATTGTTCAAACGGCATTTGAACTCGGAGCAGAGCAAACTGCTGCCAACGGCTTCGCTTGGCACAGTTACCTCACTTTTTTTTAATGAGATTTTCCCCAGTCCTCTTGGCCAGGACTTAATGCTGTTGTAAAAATGCCTTGGGGAAACGCTGCAATGACTGATTTTGTCCTGATCTTTGTGTGTCTGTGTTCCAACAGGGAAGAGCTGTCTGAAAACAGAGCTCCAGTTCTCTGATATGTACTGTCTCATGGCAGCTCACGTCTACATCGACTTATGGACGGAAACCGGTGAGTTTCTCCCTCCCTCTCCCTCTCTCTCCCTCTCTCTTCCTCCCTCTCTCTCTCTCTGGATATGAGTATGTAAGTGTGTGTATTCATGTGTGTCATTGTCTTGCAGGTGATGAGAATATGGTGTGGCAGGGTTTGGGTGTCCTCCAGGAGGGCCTCTCTCACAGCCCCTCCAACGCCCAGTTCAAGCTGCTGCTACTGCTCCTTTACTGTCGGCTGGGAGCCTTCGAGCCCGTAGTAGACCTGTACTCCAGTCTGGATGCCAAGCATGTACAGCACGACACCATAGGGTCAGTACACACACACACACACACACACACACAGACACACACACACACACACCACAGAGTTATACATTTACAAGAGTTGGGTGAAACCATATCATGATCTCAAACTCCATGGATGCCATGTTGATACAGAAATATAATATACTTCGTCAAAGTAGAGATACAGCGAAGCATCACGTAACAACCAAAGTCAAAGAATTCTAAGGAGAGGGAATATACTTTTTTGTAATATTGTATAAATTGAATAAAGTGGTTAGTAAAATGTCTACCTGTTATCCCATCAAATCCTCAAACAGCTATTACCAATTGATAGCTCTGCAAACCTTTTTGCCTTTTCTGAATTCTGTTTTACTTTTGACTATAACGGAACTACTTGAAGAATCCCCTTTTTCCATAGTATTCCTGGGGTCCTGTCTCTGCCATCGCCTAACTCTAGTCTAGTTCTCTCTGACACACATCCACAAACCACTATTTAAAGGACCATACTGGTGTCAATATGCGTTGATTTCCCTTAACTAGTCACCCCACATATGTCACATTATCTCTAACCATTTTCTGAAGCAAAGCTCACTGTATAAGATATTTGTAATTAGACAAAATAGACTTTTGAGAAATTGAACATTATGGCTTCAAAACGTATTTTTTAATTGTTCACTAGTCGTGCTGACAAAGACGTCAGAGTTAGTTTCAATACATTTTCCGTAATTTTTATTTTATTTTATTTTAGTTTGAATGCATGTACTTTCGCATTCTACTCTAGATTTGACGCAGAGTTCGTAGCAATGCTTAAAATAAAAACTTGGAAAATGTATTGAAACTTAACTCGGACCTCTTTGTCAGTGCAACTAGGGAACAATTTTAAAATGTGTTTCGAAGCCATAATGTTCAACTTTTCAAATATCCTCTACAGTGAGCTTTGCTTCTGAAAATGGTTAGAGGTAATGTGATATATGTGGGGTGACTAGTTAAGGAAAATCAACGCATATTGACACCGGTATGCTCCTTTAAATTGTGGCTAGTATGAGTCATATTTACCCAGAGGTTTCTTAGTATGAATGTACTCTCTCTCCCCCTCCATAGGTATCTGTTAACACGTTATGCTGAGTCGTTGGGTCAGTTTGCTGCTGCCTCCCAGTCCTGTAATTTCTCCCTCAGGTTTTTCCACTCCAACCAGAAAGATGTGAGTCCACCCCACTTGTAGAAATTATTTCCTCAAGATATCGTGTCTTCTAGATATTGTTCCTCCTAGATGTTTTTTTCCTACATATCATTTTGTTTAGATGAGGTGCTTTAAAAGGCTTGCCCATACTCCTATGTTGTAAGAAAAAAAAATGAAAGCAGCTGCTATGCTCTAAAAATGAGGTCGCAAGAAGAACCATTGTTTACCAGGGTGTTGGGAATGGGCTCTCTTGGTTCCAAGATACTGTGAATTTATATTTGAGTCAAGTCAAGTGGTACATAGTTCCAGAGTCGTATTCAAGTGGTGCACTATCACATTTCAACCGTACTGGTCTTTGTCAGGTCATTTACATCACTGGTAAACAGCAGTTTTCCTTCTCACTTGCTGTCTTTAAACCTCACTCATGTTGACTCTCTACCTCCCTCCAGACCTCAGAGTACATCATCCAGGCGTACAAGTACGGAGCGTTTGAGAAAATCCCAGAGTTCATTGCTCTCAGGAGCAGGCTGAACCAATCGCTGCACTTTGCCCAGGTCCGCACAGAGAGAATGCTGCTGGACCTCTTCCTGGAGGCAGACATGTGAGTGCATGCACACTGATGTGAAATCTTAAAGGGATAGTCCACATTTTTTAAGATGCCTGTGTGATTTGTCACACACAGAGTCATTTCAGTCCATCCAAAAACCACTTGTATCAGTGTTTTGGTTTTAGAGATGCTGGAAGCAGAAAATGTTAGCATCATGCTAAGCATGCTAATGGAAGTCAAGGGGGCACACGAAGCATTCTAAAATACGTTGCAAAGCAATACTCATACTTCATGCCCCCCATTGACTTCCACTGTTCGCTGTACTTGGAATGTACAGTAAGTAATTGTGATTGTATTTGTCAAGTGTATTGAGTCTGGAGGAGAGTGTGAAGGCAATGGGTGTGTGTCCAGAAGAGGACGACATTCCTTGGGACAGTATGAGGGACAACAGGGATCTGACCGTCTGCACCAGCTGGGACCCTAAGGACCGGTATGAACTCAAGCAACTTTCATACAGGAGCACAGACACACGGCACACATGCGTTATATACCAGTATACTGGGACACCAGACTTGGGTCATATTTTGCAAATAATACTTAGTTGTTGTTTTTCTTGCCTGTTTTGAGCACCAGATTGGTTAGGTTTACTGCATGACGACAATTCAAATAGGGTCAAGTGCATTGTCAATCACTGAAGGATATACTAAATTGACTCAAATATTTTCCTGTGATTGTCTAAACTTTCTGAGCCTCATTGTATTGTCTTCTTTGGCAAACACCACCATCTGGTATTCTAAGCAGATTAAAACGAAGTCAAGGAATTACTGTATTTGCAGTTGTTAGTTGACCCAGGTCTGATGTACACATTCAAAACTGTTACCTTACAGCTGCACTAGTTAGTTCGTTTTGGGATAGATTTGAACCTGTGAGAGGTCAAAACTGTCTCTGTTACTATATATCTTTAGTCCTGATTAGATGGTGTACCAAGAGGAAAACATGATCTTTAGAACAGTGTTTAAAGCTATGAAATATAGCTGCAAGCAGCCATCTGCAGGGTCCAAGCATGGAGAGAATCTAAGCTTGATGTAACACTTTACAAAACATAGTCAAGTCAAGTTTATTTGTACAGCCCAAAATCACATTACATGTCTCAATGGGCTTCACAAGCCCACAAGCATTACAATGCAAACTTGACAAATCACCACATTGTCCTGATGGTGGTGCTATAGAGTGAAACCAAATGTGACCTGCTACGCTTGTCGCTCACAAATGTGCACGTTAAGTTTGGTTGCTCCAATATTAAGTGCTTGGAAATTATGCCTCCCTTCTTGTTGGCATGTTCATGTATTACGGATAAACAGGTAGGAGAACTACAATTCTGTGGAATAGCCATGACAGAGGCAGTTGAATGTTTTACAAGTTTGGCCTGATGGTCAGCAAATCTACGTAATTGAGTAATCTTTCCGTGTGTGCACGTGTTCCCGCTACAGATATTTGACGGAGGAGCACAGGCGTCTGTCACTAGAGGAGGAGTCTGTCTGGCTGAGGATACGCTCTCTAACGCTTCGCCTCCTGGCCTCGGTGGCCTTGCTCGGACACGCCCCCTCGCAACGGAACTCTGAGAAGGCCAGCGAGAACGGTGTAGGAGACAAGACCTCCACCCTCAGCAGCTTGCTCTCCCAGCTCGATCAGATGCTACAGACAGCAGCCCAGATAGCAGAGAGGCACACACAGGTTAGTCGCACGCACACACACACACACACACAGGTTAGTCACACACACACGCACACACACAGATTAGTCGCACACACACGCACACACACACACACACACACACACACACAAATACATTTGGAACAGTTAGACTACTGACTTGATAATTGTACAATGAATATCTTGATGTCTACATTTATTTCGGGACATGTTGTCACATAGAAAACCCAATAGCATGAATGGAGATTTTTCAAAGAATAATTTAAGTGTTTTCAATTGAATAATATTACAAGACACAGTTGTTTTTATCAGAAGATTTTTCCATTGTATGATTCAAGGAAAAAAAGTTTAATGTAAAAGTAAAGATTTATTCAATTAAAAGTTATAGTTTGTCTTACACTGACTTAGCATTTAAAAATATTCACCTTTGCATACAAGTGATATTTTGTTATTACTGTGGGCCTTTTTGGAAGCCCTTATTCTCCCCACTCCTTGTGAGTCCATGCTATGATTCTAGGCAGGTCATTGTCAATATATGAGCATTTCTTGCCATTAACCAAGTGAAAGGTTGGGGTGAATGATATTGAGTTAACCTACAATTATTACACTGCAGTATCCGTTCCTGGGCCCCCCCTCCACCCGCTTGGCACCAGCCCTGTCCAGTGGTAGCTGCCAGTGTCAAGCTGCTGCCCTTCAGATGTCTGTCCATCTACAGGAGCTTGAGATCGCTGGGCTCGGTAAGAAGTACTTGTGGAAATAATGTCAAGTTATGAGTAGGGATGCACCGATACTGGTATCGAATATCGGTCCAATACCAGGCTAATATCGGAGAATTTCTCCAATACTAAAATCCAATACCAAGAAACATGTAACATGCTAGAAATCAAAGCAAAGTTTACTTCATTTGCTGCATTTTTAACACATAGAAGTATGTTAGATCTCTCTAATGGAGAAAAATTTATTACATATCTCACTAATTCTTAGATGTGAAGCACATCTATATGACCGGCGATGTCACAAACTCACTCATCAGTAACTCATTAACTAACTCATGGTTAGCCACTCTGCCCCTAGTGGCGTCTCACAGGAAATGCGCTTCACATCTAGGGCACCATGTGTCCTTGTTGTTCTATGACCCCAAACTGATGGTCTAAGTCTATACTGTTCAGTAAACTGATGGTCTAAGTCTATACTGTTCAGTAAACTGATGGTCTAAGTCTATACTGTTCAGTAAACTGATGGTCTAAGTCTATACTGTTCAGTAAACTGATGGTCTAAGTCTATACTGTTCAGTAAACTGATGGTCTAAGTCTATACTGTTCAGTAAACTGATGGTCTAAGTCTATACTGTTCAGTAAACTGATGGTCTAAGTCTATACTGTTCAGTAAAAGCGATGGATCAGATTGGTACTTGGTATCGGCCCATACTTAAAGTTTAGTACTCAGAATCGGTATCGGCAATGACAAAGAGGTATCTGTGCATCCCTAGTCATAAGTGTAGAAACTTGTTATTTTCCCAATATGTTAATGGTATTTATGCATCTTGTTTGTTTGTTTGTTTGTTTACTTACTTACTTACTTACTTATTTATTTATTTATTTATTTATTTATTTTCAGATGAGTCATCAGAGCTTCAAACCCAGATCTGTAACAGTTTCAAATCATTAGTAGTGCAGCTTCAAGGTAAGTCACCAATTTAGTTTCTTGTTTACACAGCAAATGTCATATTATCATGTTACATTATTTGAGCCGCATCTATTCTGATGTGCTTTTCTCTCTCCCCCTGGCCATTTTCTCTCCAGATATATTCAATAAGTGCAAAGGAGATCTATTGGAAATGAAAGACAGCAGATTAAAAACCCAGCCCTCCCTTTTAGAAAACCTTGTGTTCTTTGTTGAGGTGAGATATTCACATGTATTTGCATGCACAAGGACACAGTCGTTACACAGTACACTTTGTGACCGCTGTGCCTTGATTTGGTTGTTTGCTTGTACCTGATGTTATGATATTGCTCTGTCAGAAATTGGTATAAATGAACAGAATCTCTTAACATATTGCTTTTGTCCTCCTCCAAAGACTGTGTGTGTGATCTTCTGGATGGCCAGTTACTGTGCCAGTGTCCTCCGACCGCTCAAAACTAGTCTACAGAAGAAGAAAAAGAAGAAAAAGGACACCAACACAGCTCTGGTACACTTCCCCTTCTTTCATTCACTTCATCCTCCATACTGTAGCGGACCAGCCGTAAACCTATTTCATGCTTCTTGTGGCCGGCTCTGTCCACACGGCGATTTTGCACAATTGCGGCCTGGGCGAGGGTCCGCGGAGGGTGTGAGCGCGAAGCCACACTCCTCCAAGATTTTGTAACAATGTGGATGGGGGCTTCACAGACTGCATTGCAATGATTGCCGTTGCTATGGTGACAGAATATGCAGTTTGTTCTTTGAGCTCCTCTGACCACAATAACTATGAAATGACCTGTCGTTCACAGAAAGTCAACACCACTGAAAGACTAATTGATGAAACTACCATATGTGTATCTGTAGATCAACTGCTTAAATATCAGGAATGTCAATTTCAATATTGTAAATAGTTTTTTCTCAATTTGATGTAAAAACTAGCCAAATCACTAGCCTAGTTTACCCTCTTTTGTTGTGCATCAGCATGAAAAGGTAAAATATGTCATCAATAAGGTCCCAAAATATAACAAAAATCCCTTTTTAACAAGACTAGGCAAGCCTAGTTAAGCTGGACCCGGCCATGACTTTCACGCATGCGTGTTTCAACAATGGGGAGTCAGTCAGTCAGTCAAGGACATTTGCTATTGTCGGCAAAAAAGATCAGCTGAATGACATTACGAGTTTAAAATGTCAAAATGTTTCCAAGACCCTAAACGTTGCAAAGCTGTTGCTCAAACAAATAAGCCTCATGTACTTTTACTGGTATAAGAAATGTTATGGCCCACTCCATTCATTTTGGAGCTCCGAGGTCTGCATATTTTCCACAGGCTGCTGACGGAAGTAGCTTCTTCTGGTCTCTGGCTTTACCCTGACCTGAGCAGGTGGAGGAAGAAGCGTAGCGTTAAGGACCCTAGTCAATAACCAAATGACTGGCCTTAACATTATATTCACTCACTTATTGAGATGCTTATCTCCAATGCAACTCTGGCAAACGCTCATTGGTTTGTCTTAAGTATTTTTTCTCACTCTTCTTCATTCTTCACTCTTCTGGTTTTTTTCCCATGCAGCCGGCGGTGGTGTGTGGGTTCCAGGAGTTGACAGGAAGTTTGCAGGAGCTGCTTACCCAGGCTGTAGAGCATATAAAGGGGCAGGAGACCAGCATAACAGCCCTCAAACTGGCCAGTCTCACTTTGGAAGGAAACACACAGGTAAATGTGCATACAGATGGACATTTTAACTTTTCTATGGTTAAAAAAAAATGTCTCCACTTAATTTTGTGGGGTTTTTTCTCTTCTGTTTTTAGGAGGAGGAGTCTTTCACCAAGGCTGCTATGGACAAGGTGCAAAGCAGTTACCTGCGCTCGCTGCAAGAGGTGGGAGATCTGCTGAAGAAGAGAGCTGAAACTCTTAAGAACCTCAAGATCTGAACCCCTATCAGATGCCCCAAATCAACATTTATTATACCCCACCAACCGTCACCTCTGACACCATCATCCAACTGTTAACCCACCAACTGCTCCACACAAGGCCTACTGTCCCAGCTCCTCTTAGATGTCCCCTAACCCCCATGCCCTCTTCTTTTTTTTTTCTCGCTTACTTG
>OMKL01091656.1:0-19053 GCA_900302295.1 Parasudis fraserbrunneri | reverse complement strand
TATCCCCCCCCCCCCCTCACACACTCTAGATTTGTTGAGCCTTAGTATGGATGTTCTCTTTTTGCGTGCGCTCTCTCCCTCTCAAACACACACGGACAAGACTCGTGCGCGCACACACACACACACACACACACACACACACACAGCGCCGTATGCATCTCTGGAACATTCATATCTCTTGCAGCACAGAACCACGCAAGTTACTCCTGAATTTATACGATAATTATAAGTGACACATGAGGAAAAGAGATGCTCCTTTAAAATAGTAGAGCAGAATAGATAGGAACATGAATTAAGCAATTTTAGATGAACTACTCTAATAAATTATTGTACATAGTCTGCAGAATAAAGAACATCAAGTACCACAACTCCTTGACTGAATGACAATATTAAGGACTATAAGCCACTAATCCCCCTTTTGTTAGTTACTCTTCCCCTTCCATTTTTTTTAAATTCCTCCCTCCCTCACTTTTCCAGTGACTGCCCGAATGATCCAAATCACCCTAGCGAAGGAACTCCAAATGGGCCACACACGATTTTAGGGTGCTACTTTTCTGAAAAGGAGAGTTCTCTTTTTCATTTGAGTATGCTGCCTTTCCCAACTGCACCTTGAGCTTGCCTGCTAGAGCAAGCAGGCACCATGTTGCATCAGACAACAGTATCCCAATTCACAGGAGTGTACAGACTGATGCAGTTTATGGAAATATGGACATCCGACAAAGGGCAAGCAAAAGAGGGCTCTTGGACTGAACCTTTTTTTTTTCTTTTTTTTTTTTTTTAATCTGTCTGTTTTGTTTTATCTTTTTGCTTTGTGTATCTTGCGTGCTGATTTTGGTACTGAAAGTGAAACCACCTCTGTAGTTGCAGTATTATAAAGAGCACCAATGACATAAGCTCAATCACCACAATCGGACATTTACATTGAAGAAATTTACAATCTCACTTGAATACCTTTCCTGGCTCTCTTTTTTTTTTTTTTTTTGGGTGCAAAAATAGTTTTTGTCACTTGCCTGTTGTGGAATTGGATAGTGTCATTCGTTAAGTTGTATCAGCACAATGAAAATCAGGCATGGATCAAATAGTAGAAAAAAATCCTTTTAAATGTGTTTTTTCTCAAAAGTCAGACTGAAATCAAAGCTGGAAGATTATTCAATTCATCACTGTCTTACTGAATGTTCACCAAGGTTCATACTCAAGTCATCGATTCGATATTCTTGCTCAAAAACTGCATTAGAACAAAGAACTCCCCCCTTCTGTCGTGACACTGCTGGTGTGGGATTTATCTGCTTACGGCATCAATATAAGATTATGCAACCTGATATAAGTTAGCCCATCAACTGTGAAGTACATAGCAAATCAAATCATGTTCATGACTCATTGTCATGAGGAATCATATTTGTTTTTAACACCCTGTCAAACTCATGGACTCTCTTGAGTGTGAGAAGTACTAAAATTAACACAAAACTAAAAAAAAAGGAAAAATGCATGTGTTGGCAACACATGTCCCTGTTTTAGATGAGCATAATGGTAATCAAATGGCATTTCAGTTTGATTTAAAAATGCATTGAGCACCAGATGGATCATATAATTTTCCATTGTTTACTATGCACTGGGCAGTCACAAGATTGAAGGAAAGTGGTGCATGCAAGCCAAATTAAGAGGATTTTTGTCTACTTTGACCCAAGCCAGATAGTAGGGCCACTATTTATTTTCTGGAAAGACGCAGTGCTTTAGAATATTAGTTCACAGATGGATCTTTGTCTTGTCCTTGAACATAGAGGTGTGTTTCACCAACGATGAAACATTGGACCTAATTGTAAATAAATGTTAAGGCAACCTGTGAAAGTGCCGAGTGGAAGGACGTAAGTTGAACATGTTTTTTGAAAACTGCTGCAGTACAATTGTGAGATCTGCCCTGTGTTGACACTGTTGTCAAGTCCCTCCTGACAAAACAGTTTCTCCCTCGTCTTCTCAATCCTCTGTCTGTTAAGAAATTGTGTACCAACACCTGCCTCTGTTAAGGCATTTTCAAACTAATGGAATATAAGAGATGAAATGTAGCCGCAACCCATGAGGCCTCTGCAGACAGTTAGGCCTACATTGTTTACAACCTTCGCTACCACCAAGGAGCACTGACAACCATTTGCACTGCAGGTAGTTGTGTATGCAATTGGGTTTGTAGGTAATAGTTTATATATATATATAATCAGTGAGCAAGGAGAAATTATGAGCAATTTGATTTTCCCTTTCCAACTCCCCATTACATATGTATACAAACACACACATACACGCACACCCCTCTAAAAAAAATAATTGCCTTTTGAAGACGCAAGCCCAACTGCCTGTATGGAACCCTGGCTGGAAAGAGGATGTTTGTGGATTGATTAGATGTTTTGTGGAGGTTTAGAAAAATGGTTGACAATCTGGAGTGTCATCTCACCTTTTCCCTCTTTTGTTAGAAAATGGAAAACAAAAACACTGGAATGTCAAAAGGAGTTTTTTAAATAAAATGAGTAAATATAAGCAGTTTTATCATATTTCGTGTTTACATTTTTAAGAGTACCACCTAAACATAATTAGCCATTTTAGCAAATATAGTTCACAGAAATGGGGAAAATGTTTGTCTAATTTCACTTTACCACACAACATTTTATGATCTGATAAAAGAATCTTATAAAATATTTTCTGTTTGCATTTTTATCTTTTCATCTTTATTTTTGGACGTTATGAAATCAAATGACGTCCCCCGGAAGAACTTCGTTGCAGATCAGTGAAGCTGCCAGGAGTTGCCAGGAATAAAACTTCCCTTTTGACTTGGAAATAAAAGCACTTTCGTTTTTTGTTATTAGTATTATGTATTTAGATAATTATGTTATTGCATAGTCTTTACTTTTCACATTTTCACTCAATCAAACATATTTCTGTATGCAAAGGTCAATGTGTAATGATTTTGTGACAATCATGTGGAAATGTAGCTGTCATTTACGATCAGTCATTTACTGTCCAATTGACACCCAGTTTTCAAATACATCTGCATAGACCAACATATCTCCGGTATGCAGTCACAGTGCATGTGTCACTCTGCAGTCCTATTGAGATGCATTGTTATACAAGCAGCATTTTGTGCTTTGCAGAGTGTCAGGTGATCTGGTGGCGTTGATTGGAGGTCATGAAGACCTCCACTTTAACAACCCACTATCATCTAAGCAAAAGCTGTGTCCTAGAATTTTTTGCTGGCTCTCAAAACCACCCATAATACACTTAAAGTGCCACTTTCAGACTATATTGGGCACTGTACAGGTCTACTCGCGTTGTCTCAGGATGAAACCTATGTCAAAACACTTGTGAAGACCTCCACTTTTACAACCCACCCATCTAAGCAAGCAATGTGGTTGGTTATTAAAGTGGAGGTCTTCACGAATGTTATGATATAGGTTTCATAATGAGATAACACAAATAGACATGTACAGTGTTAAATATAGTCTGGAAATGGCACTTTGAATGTGTCTGATTTTGAGGACCAGAAAAAATTTATAGGACACAGCTTTTGCGTAGATGATAGTGGGTTGTTAAAATAGAGGTCTTCACATGTGTTTAGACATAGGTTTCATGTTGAGACAGTGCAAATAGATGTGTGTAGTGTTTTATTTGTAAAGGCAAATAGTCCAATATGGTAACTATCCATTTAGATACTGGCAGGAACTTCATCCTAAGTATAAGGACCATTATCAAACAACAACATGACTTGTATTGTAGATATTCACTTTAATTCTTCATGTGTTGCTCTATGTGCAAAGTAAAGTGATAAAAAAAAGACATGTATACAGTAAGTAAGGTTACACTCGCTTTTATTTTGAAAAGATCGGAACGGATGTCATTCTTGATTCTTGCAGGCAGAACGCTGATGTAGGAGCTTCGTGCACATCATCAGCTGGATGGTATCAGCAGGTCCGATATGAACAACATAGGAATACAGGCTATGTTATGAACATAGGGAATCTAAATTTGAGGCAAAGATACTTTAGGGTTGCATAGAAGAGGAACGCTTTTGGCAAGGCTTCATTGTTGGTCGACTAACGTTAAATTGGCTAACTTAATTGATTTTCAAGGCATTTCGTCTAACGTCAGGTTAGGTAGCTAGCCAACCTTGCTAATGTTATGAAAGCTCTCTAACGTTAGCTTCAGCTTGCCAGTCTGTCTAGCTAAACGGCTAACGTTAGCTAGCTATTCGCCAGTCTTTGTTTTGTTTTCTCAAAAACGGTCATTTCGTTCTTAACACATGAGTGTGTCTCTGGTGGTTATCCGTTTGGAGGTAGCAGACCAGTCTACTTTTCCACGAGACTTCCTTTATTCTGCTGGTGAGTTTTTATCGGCGTCACTCTTTTTTTTGGCCCCTTCTCTCCAGCTGGTTGTGTTGCTAGTCCAGGTAGCTAGCTACCCAGCTGTCTAGCGGAGGGTAGCAAGGAATGTTAACCAGCAGTTGTTATTATGTCAGGTTAGCCAGTTAACCTCTGTAACGTTAGCTAAACCCTTGCTCTGACACAAACTTCATTAACAGTGACTCAGCAGTAACAACACCTTTTTGTGGATAACGCCAGTCAACTGTTTAAGATAACACCTTTTTGTTTATTGGACAAGTAAGACAACTAGAACATGATGCATTGTGTTGCCTGAAATGGTGTGTGTGTGTGTGTGTGTGTGTGTGTGTGAGAGAGAGAGAGAGAGAGAGAGAGAGGATCTGAACATTTGCTGGTTTAGTTTGTATAGTAGCCCATAGAAAGCCAGGCCTCTCTGATTGTGTTATCCCCTGTAGTTGACGGCATGTCAGAGGAGGAACTCCAGGAGAGGGCTCTGGGCTCCGCCAAACTCACTCTTGGTGGGAAGACAGAGCTGGAGAGAGCGGCTGTTCTCCATCAACACATTGGTAGTAGAGCCATGGGGGACATGGTCATCGAGACCTTTGAACCTAACCCAGGTAAGGAGAACCATTCATTTTCATGTTGAAGATAGAAGCCTATATGTTTTGGGTGGCACTTCACCCAAAAAGTACGCTGACTTATTTTCCAAAAATTGTAAAGAGTCATGCACAAATTAATTTGGTTTGCAATATATTCAGAGTTAATTAATATAATTTTTTCCTCTGATGACATCAGAGGAATTGAATCTTTGTGTTGTGTTAATTACTGCTCAATGAAATGATGTAAAGATGACATCTGTAAAATATAGTATTCAATTTGATAAGTTGCTTTTATGGTGATGATATACCAGCCAACTTTTTGGGCAATGTTGGACAAGCAGGTTTCTCAGCATGTTTATACTGATTGCATGGCAACCTCTTGTTGCCCAGATAAATTCTATTTTTCTATTACAATTCTCCCTCTGTCTCGCTTAATTTCCTGTTGGCAAGCACATTGCCCTATCATGTCACCCAAAAGCTGCCCACTGTATCACCACTTAGGCCAGCGGATATGGTTTTAAGGAATTAAAATCAAAACAAAGCACTGCTACCAAAAATCGAGCGAAGAGCATAGCTAATCTTTCTAGGCAAATCAACTATATACTGACTGAAGATGTGGACAAAATGTAGTTCAGTGGGGATGGGAAAAAATATAAAAATTAAATATGTCGCGATACAAAAACATGGCAACACGTATTGTGGGGCAGAAAAATTTATCTCGATATCCGCTACATTTTATTCTGCCATAGTAGTAAATTCATCACAAATTAGATGACCTGCCTATCACTATTATAAGCTCTCTGTCACCCATTACACAGTTTGTACAGCAGAGAGCAATCACCATTTTATATGTAATAAATTTGCTTGATGTGACATTACGTCAACTCCTTCAAAAATGGATCGTATCGTGGCTGTATCAAATCATGAACCACAAATCATATCGTATTGAATTGTATTAACCACATTGTCCCATCCCTAGAGAGCTGATGTACTATAGGTGAAATGTCCCTTTAAAAAGGCTATAACATAGCCAAGGATGGTACTTTACTTTCCGTGATGACGCACTATAAGCTATCAGAGTAGTGTCAAGTTCTTGAAATCTGCTGATGTGTGCATATATCAAACCGCTGAATTCCCTCCATCTTAACTCTAGATAAAGGAGGTGGTGAGGAGACTGCTGGCTCGGGGGAGGAGAACGGTGAGACTCCGACGCCACAGACCGAAGCAGATAGTAAGGAGGACACAGAGGACACTAGTACAGAGACCGACACAGCGCCAGACTCTCCCTCCAAGCAGCTCCCAGACCAGATCTCCTTCTTCAGTGGAAACCCTTCCGTGGAGATAGTCCACGGTATCATGCACCTCTACAAGACCAAGTGAGTTCATCATGCCCCGGCCATGAAACTAGCGTTGTTATCAAGCAGCAACAGTTGGCTAGTGGATTCAGAATTTGTCCTATTTCTTAACAGCCAACATAGTTCTTATGATAGAAAAGTCTCAGGCCCGTTACCTGCCAAAGTGTTAGAACTGACAGATTTATCAGCCACAGCCAAAATGTGCCAGTATTTGACTGGTGGCTGATGTTTATTTCAAGCCCTGATCACATCCTAGAATGATAAAAACCTACCATAGTGAACAGGCTATTTCACCATGGCACATCCTTGTTTATCTCCTTGCAGCAAGATGACCTCGCTGACGGAGGACGTGAGGCGTAGCGCCATGCTCTGTATCCTCACCGTCCCTGCTACCATGACCAGTCACGACCTCATGAGGTTTGTGGCTCCCTTTAATGATGTCATGGAGCACATGAAGATCATACGGGACTCCACCCCAAACCAGTACATGGTGCTGATCAAGTTCAGTGCTCAGGTGAGATCATCTGATTTATGGTTTATTGGTTTGGTTTTGCCTCTCTCCTACATATCTAAACCTCTATTCAGGCTCTGTTATCTGAGCCTCTAGTCAAGCTCTGTCCTCCTCTTTCTCCGGACAGGCAGATGCAGACAGTTTCTACACGGCGTGTAACGGTCGCCAGTTCAACTCCATTGAGGATGCGGTGTGCCAGCTGGTCTATGTGGAGAGGGCTGAGGTCATAAAGTCTGATGAGGTCCATCTGTTTTCCTTCTTGTCATCCTGCTGTTTTACATTCAGAAATGGATCCCTAAAATGATTTGTCTCTGAGAGCACCTAAATCACTGCGTATTAACTCGCTGGATGATTGACCTGCAGTGTGCTTCTGTAGCTGTTATTGCCTCTTAGGATACTTCTATATCTATTGTGTTTTTTAATCTCTCTCTCTCTCATTTCCATTCCCCCCTTCTCTCCTGCTCTCCACCACACCCTCGCTGCCTCCTCTCAGGGAGCCAGTCTGCCGGTGATGGAGCTCACAGAGCTGCCGAAGTGTACCGTGTGCCTGGAGAGGATGGACGAGTCGGTCAATGGCGTGCTCACCACTCTCTGCAACCACAGCTTCCACAGCCAGTGTCTGCAGCGCTGGGAGGATGCCTCGTGAGTAGAGGACACACACACACACACACACACACACACACCTCCCATGCATGCACATGGTGTCTTATAATCCTTTAGGGATGGGTTATTTATGACAAGATACAGAAATAAATGTTATTCATTTTCATTAATTCACAAATGCACACGTATTGCGCGCACGCACTCAAACACACACACACACACACACACACACGACAGTGTCTTATAATCTCATAAGGGATGGGACAAGAGATATAGATTTAATTAATTCATTCATTCATTCATTCACACACAAACATACAAACACACACACATACATATACCCCCTTTGTACCATACATAAAAGTTCATGGGACATAGCTGCACTGCTGTCGCCGACACGCCTTCAGGAGGATTCATAAAATACCTCTCTTGTTTACTCTGTAGAGTAGATCTCAAAACCAACCCATGACTATGACATAGCCAAAGAATCACATGGCTCTGAGATCTTCCATTTGGTTCCACTGGAGTCCAGTAGTAGAGGTCGTTTCTCCACGCTTCATGTCATGTGCTGTTTGTTTGTTTTTAAAACCTCTGTTTCGCACGTGTTCCCCTCTTGTCACAAAGGGGGGGGGGATGCCCATTGCACACTGCACACACAGGTGGGGGACAATGGAGGTGATGGGGCTGTTGCTGCTGCCCGGTGATGGTGTGATGTGTTGACTCGAGCAAAGATAGTAGATGAGAAAAGATAACGCATTCAAAGCGGTGCCAATGGGATGAAAATGGAACAGTTCCGGTCTCCCAAGTGGGCGGGACCTTTACACTGGCGCTATCATGAACACCGTGAGATCACTGGACAAGTCTCAAACAAACTTGTTTTTCAGTGGATCTATAAGTCAGAAAACAAACGTTGATTTAGTGTCAAAATGTTCAGAACACCTTCAACTTGCAAGGGAAGGTCCAATATTTACCTCGATTTCAATGGTGAAGAAAATAATTGCCACATACAACCAAAACCTCTACATCTCTCATTGGGGTGAATGGAGCCCGTGCCCGCTCTAGTCTCCTGGGGAGGGGGGGGCAGTAAGCCAGCCAATGACACGCCTTGTGTAGCTCACGTGACACATTACAGGAAGTGAGAAGGACCTGGTTCGTCTCCTTTTGAAAGGTCTCTGACTCAAGTGTCTGCTCTGTTCTGTTCTGTCCTCCAGGTGTCCTGTATGTCGCTACTGTCAGACACCAGAACCTGTGGAGGAGAACAAGTGCTTTGAGTGTGGGGTGCAGGAGGTAACAAATCCACACTCTTATTTATTTCTCTCTCTCTCTTTCTTGCTCTTTCTTTTGCCTTCTCTTTCCCTTGCTCTCTCCCGCTCTCTCATTCTCACTCGCTCGCTCTCTGTCTTGACCTTTATTTAAATTCAGCCGCTTTGTTTATGATGTCATCTATTTAATCTGTCACACCTGATCCGTCCCCCCCACCGTTCTCCTGTCTGTAGAATCTGTGGATTTGTTTGATCTGTGGGCACATCGGCTGTGGTCGCTATGTCAGTCGCCATGCCTACAAGCACTTTGAAGAGACGCAGCATACATACGCCATGCAGCTCACCAACCACAGAGTCTGGGACTATGCAGGAGGTACGTGTGTGTGTGTGTGTGTGTGTGTGTGTGTGTGTGTGTGTGTGTGTGTGTGTCCAATCCTCTGGAAATAGACTCTATATGAATTCCAGACATGCAATATTCAGACGACGTATGCATTCCGCATTCCCAGACATGCAATATTTTCAGGATAAATGCCAAGACACAGGAGGTCCAGTATTTTTTTTCGTCTCTGTTTGTATACCTGTAGTTTTTGTTGTTGTTGTTGTTGTACCCCACGTGATGAAATCGGGGGTGGACAATGGATCAGTTCCGGTCCATTCGTTCAGTCGTTCGTCCTTCATGCGGGATGTCTCAGACATCACTGGTCTGATTTTGACAGAATATTTGGGAGTAAGCATCTTGCCACTATGTTCCTGCATTTACAAGATTCTACTGACTGGCCCAAGGGGGCGCTACTAATTACAGCCAACTGTTCCCTTGGGGCTTTAAAAAAGAAAAGAATAATAATTTGACCCTTGAAACTTGGTATATAGCCTGAGGAGAGTGATATATACTATGTACAAACACGCATGGGGTGACATATTTGTCACTGACTCCATCATGGGTGGGGACAATATGTTTACTGTTGCCTGGTTGTTGGTTTTTTAGATATAATGTAGAAAGTGCTGGAGATAGTTGTGTTTTGGCAGTGCATTTGGTGGTTAAATTCTTGTGTTGGGTGTTGTTGCAGATAACTATGTTCATCGGCTGGTGGCCAGTAAGACGGATGGAAAGATGGTGCAGTACGAGTGTGAGGGAGACACTTGCCAAGATGAAAAAATAGATGCACTGCAGCTAGAGGTGAGTGGGCTGTGTTTTTGTCCTTTTTGTTTAGTTTTTTTTTTTTTACAGCAGAACTTTGGCTGAAAGTGGTGCTCTAATGTGTTTCCTTTGTCTGCAGTACTCCTACTTGCTGACGAGTCAACTGGAGTCCCAGAGGATTTACTGGGAGAATAAGATAGTTCATTTGGAGAAAGACACAGCTGAGGAGGTACTCAATGCACACTTTTTTTCCTTCTTTTTTTTTTAACTAATTCCCTAAAACGAACAGTATGGAGCCATTACAAATTGGAATAATTTACCCCTTAACATTTGTCAATGAACTAGAATGGCACTCAACCAGTAAACTTAGTCTCCAGTCATGAATATTCAGCAGAATAGCAAGTAGACTGAGTCATTATGATACTGTGTAGTCCAAGCAGACCTTGCGTCAACCTTCGTCCCCACCTATAATCCTGTAGTCTGAAATCTTGTCAGTCGCCATTTTGGTCCTGAGAAGTATATACACCAATGGCTAAAACTTCTACCTCAATCTGCGCCGTCAACCTGACCGATTTGAAAAAGAATTCAATAGCACAGGTCCTTCGCTGACTGTCAACCAATTATCACGGTTACAAACACACACACACACACACACACACACACAGAGACATGAGTGATTACAATACCCCCTTTTGCTTCATGGGCAGGTGTAACAACTTACCCCTTAAAGTCTGTCAATAAAATAACCAATTGGCATTCAAAAAGAACCTACAGATGCATTTATTGTACACGGATAACTGACTGAACAGTAGGAGTCACCAGCCTTGGTTTTGTAATGTAGGCCTGTGTTGCATATGGACCCCAGGATGACTAGCTGACTGCCATGCCAGAAACTAATGGGAATCCAATAAATGAACAAATGCTAGCTCTAATATAGGCTTTGATACCATTCAAAAGTCTCCTGATAGATTTAGTTTATTCAGATGTAGCTCAGCAATCCTAAAGTCTTCCATCATACTGTTCCTTTGTGTTGGGTTATCTCTGATCATTTCAGGGTGAATATCTCCACATCCTCAAGCTCCCTGTGTTAATGTGTGTGTGTGTGTGTGTGTGTGTCTCAGATCAACAACATGAAGGTGAAGTTTAAGGAGACGATAGAGCGCTGTGATAACCTGGAGCGCCGGCTGGGAGAACTGTCCAAGGAGAGACAAGGCACGGAGAAGAAGTAGGTAGACACACTCGCTCAGCGGCAACTTTATGATTTCTCATTGAGTTTCTCAGTAAACACTGATGAAAACAATGACCGGCATGTGACAGGCATTTTGTGGTTTGTTCTGATCTGGTGTCTTGCATAAGACATACAACTAGTGTGTAGACTTGCCTCCAGAGTCTTCTGTAGCCATTGCTCTTCTTGTTTTGACCATACTTGTTGAACCTCCCTACATTCTCAGAAGGCGTAAAACAGTGGATCATGTTCAACTTTGCACTTTACACAAAGAGCAGATGTTTGGCCACCAGATGTATTTATGTGAGTTCTAAGTTTATATTGGATAAAGCACAATTTACATTTTTTTGTTATGTCCTTAGTTGCCAGTATTGCTGCCAATTTTCTATACTAATGTGTCTTTTCAGGTCAAATGGACATATTATTATTTCGCAGATAACTTATTTCATATACAGTACGTTCATTGCATTAGATGGTGGTTATTGTCAGCTGAGTATACATTGTACAGCCACTTTTCCACTTTTCCAAGTACAACTTTAGTGGGACCAGACTTGTTTATTCCTTTAGAACTTTTCTGAGATGAAAAATGATGCACACAAGGGACCTTGAAGGAAGGAATTTTATTCCCATCCTTGAAGTGCTCAGACACAGTCGTAGGGAGTCATGGAATTTTACATTAGGTCCAAGGTGGGAACCATAGAGTTATTAAACTAGGTAGTGGGATGCTGAGCACAATATACTGTACATTTTCAATGGGAATTTTTTTTTCGACCACTGCCAAAAGATCTGCAAACATTTGCAGTGCCATTGAGCCACTGCCCGTGTGCATTGAATAAATTGAAGCAATTTTCCGGAACCCAGAAACAGAAGCTAGAGTGTATAACGAATCAGCATGCATGTCTCTTAGGGTTGCAAAATTTCAGGAATATGAAAAAAAAATGGAAACTGTCCATGGGGAATATATGGGGGATGTATGGGAATTAATGAGAATAAAATGGAAATAAAGGGGTTATTTGCACATGCTGTATTTACCACGTTATATGCAGGTAGAAACATAAACCTTTTACCATATCATAAGCAGATATAATTGCAAACCCTTCTAATACATTTTTTTTAAATCAACAATTTAGTTATCAATTTAACTTTAATTAAATGAGTTAACTCTTAAAATTGTCTTATATATTGTATTGGAGTGCTCTGCACATGTGATGGGAGAATGCACTGTGCATGCAGAGGGTTGTAAATTCTACTGAATTCCTATTAGATGGGATGCTCAAAAGTCTGTCTAAAGAGTTCACACAGGAACATAACTGAAGTTGTCACCAGAAGGTCACCGGTTGAATCCATGGACCGGCAGAAGAAATCTGGGTGGTGAAAGGGAATGAGTAACACTCTACACTCTATTCACTCCAACTTCTGTTGAAGTGACCGTGAGCAAGGCACTTAACTCCTAACCACTCCAGTGGAGCTGCTCAGTGACCACTCAGGTTTGTATAAATATCTGATAGAAAACTTCTTTCCTGTTTATCCCTTCCCAGGTGTACCCAGCTGAATAACCGTGTCACTAAGCTGAGCCAGGAGCTGAAGGAGGAGCAGGAGATGAACCGTTGTCTGAGAGCCAATCAGGTGCAGCTGCAGGCCCAGCTGGCAGAGGAGGAGCGCAGGGGAAGAGAGACCGGTGAGTAGGGCTGGGTCATATGGTCAAAAGATGACATCACAATATTTTTCTTTCTATTTTTTTTTTTTTGGACTGTATAACAATATTTCACAGTATTCAGTTTTTTCCAGTGCTAAGTACAGTGTGATTTTGCATCTATTTGATGTCTCTTTTCCTTTTGTTATGCAATTGTCATACTGCTTTTTCATTCAAAAGGGTCTATTTTAATCATACTTTTTTATAATACTGCTGCAAGGAGCAATGTTTAGATGAAATAAAAAAAATACATGTATCATTTTACGATTTGTATATATCGTTGAGGACGATATAGTAAAAATCCATACCTTTTGTATGCATCCATGACGGTACCTACCAGCCCTACTGGTGTGTTGAGTTTAACATGATATCATAGGACACATACTTAATAAAGCATAGGCCCTACCACCTGGGCACTCACGTAAATGGACTTGAATAAGTCGGGTAAAGATAGTCTGTCAGCCATGGTGATAATAGTTTTCAGCCTCTCCATGTGTATGGCAAGTATTATACAGATACAAGATGGGCGGCAGTACTTAGCACTGTTGCCTCACAGCAAGAAGGTCCTTGGTTAAAACCCCAGCAGGGGGCCTTTCTGTGTGGAGTTTGCATGTTCTCCCCATGTTTGTGTGGGTTTAAACCAAGGGGATCAATAAAGGATAATTTAACTTAACTTAAGAGATATCAGGTATTTGTTGTCCCCTCTGTATGCTAGGTACTACATTTAGTTTCCCTGCCTCACTATAAAGTTACACATTCAGCAAATGTCTGTCTCTGACCCTTGTCTGCTCCTCTTAGGAGAGCGAAAGGACGAGACGATAGCGGAACTGCAGGAGCAGCTGAGAGATGTGATGTTCTACCTGGAGACCCAGCAGCAGATAGAACACCTGCCTCCAGAGGCCCGCAACGAGATCCAGGAGGGACAGATCAACATCGCTGCCAGCCCCTCCGCCAACAGCTCAGCTACCACAGGACCGGGCACCTCTGGCAGGGCCAGGAGGGGGCGGGCCAAGAGGGGAAAGTAGACGTAGAATACAGTCTAGCAGAACAGGAAGTGCCAGAAGTGATACTGATGCCCCACAGCAGGGACATGTATACATGGCTTTAGGTCTGCTCGTATAGTAGCTCAAATGTGTGTGTCTAAATAATTCTGGCCCCTCAGGTGGTACTCCTAGAAGAGGGATTCTGGGTCAGATGGGATGGGATCAGCCTCGCAGGCCAGAAAACAATCTAAATATCTTGCGTTGTTCACAACGCGTTGTTGTTGTGAACAACTCGCAAGATCTCTTTCTGGCTTGTGAGGCAAAGATGGGATGGGATTCTGTGAACATACTACACTTATCTTGTGGAAGAAGAAGAGTAATTGGCTTTAGTATTTATTTCTTCCCATTTTCCTGTGGTGAAAGCAGCGAAAGAGAATATGGATGTGTGTGAAAAAACGTGGCCCAATGAGAAGTGTGGACTGCTCTGATGGTAGAGTTGTATGGACACAAGATCATGCCTGTCATGATAGAAAATGCTGGCTTTTACAAATCTAAAGAGTTTTTTGATATTTCTGTTGTTCGTACTGAATAGTAATAGTTTATTCAGCATTATATTCATTCTACAGTAGCTGGCTCTCATACTTCCACTGTTACCAAATGTATGAGTCACATTCGTCATTACACTCTGTGATATAATTCACTGGTTGTGTTTGTCCAGGGGATGATCATGTCAATAGTTCATGTCAGTTACATTTACCAAGACTACAAAGATTAGATGGTTGGCAAGACGCGTGGATTTGCCATGTTGCCTTCACTGGTCTAATGTTTTCTGATCGGTACAGTAGATTAGATTGGGAAGTCAAGTGGAAAAGGCGAGTACAGACAAATGAAAAGCAGCCATTGTCAGGGACAGGAAGCATATTTATTCTCCGCAACATCCTGGCTATGTTTTCTTACCTTTGTTCGGCTGAGATGATATAACTGAAAAAATATCCCTCATTCACAGCACTGACATGGGTTTGGAGTTATGAGCTTTCAAAATCAGGAAAATTCCACACAATTGAATTGCATTGCCTGAGGTGGTTGAAAGAACATGTTATCTCAAATTGCTGAATTTTCATTACTTTGAGAGTTCATAACTCAGAACTCATAAAACAACACTTTTTTTGTGAAAATGTCAGTTTTTGCAGAATTTCAATCTAATAGGCAATTTCAGTGGAATTCCTCATTAAAGTGTTACTTTTATATTGTTGTGGATTATTATTTAATTTATATAGATATTCTTTATACTTTCATCCCTTTAAAAGCTTTAGATGGCGCCAAATGGCCTTACCTAAGAACTGGGGTCTAGACTGGTTTTAATAGAATGGACACAATCCTCTATCACATTTAAGCAGCTAGAGAGAAATGTCATTTCTATGCAAAACATTTTTATGTGTGAGGTTTTGCACCATTTAAGTAACCCCTAATAATAGGAGAATGAATAGTCAGCATTGTTTTTTGTTCTTGTTTGTTTTTTTATTGATCACATGTGCCAGAAAACAATGTCACTTTACCTAATGTTAGTATGCTTGAGATCAGAGCAAGATAATTCATATCTTGTAGTTTCTTCTGTTGTATTGTTATTGCACTCAGCTGAGGGTAAAATTTTTTATGTGCACATTTGTGTATTGTAATTTGGCTCATTTGAACATTGACAGGTGGACACTGCATGGCTTCAGTCTTCACATACAAACAAAATTGAACATTTAATTATTTCTGATGAATCTCTTTCACTTAACAAGGTTTCCTTTGTATTCATGTTCCAACATTCAATAAATTGTTAATATTTGGATTTGGATTGGAAGTGCTTCTTTAGATTATTGGATATGTCTAGATGATAAGGTGTTTTAACAGAGACGCCCTGCCAATCTGACATTAGCCAAAGCATTATCATCTTTTATGTTTTTATTAAAAGGCCTTTTGTATTATTCGTCTTGTTTTATGCTGTTACATTTTGCCATTCAATCATCCAACAAGCCATCCCCCAACTCTATGACAAGTAAGTACAATAAATTATTAAGGATTAAAAATCGATGAATAAGGAGTTATATGTAGGATGGAGTGATGGAAAAAGGAGAAGGTGGGGGGTGCATCAGCATTCATTAGTTGGGCATGTCCTAAGTTGTATAGCAAGTTGGGAGGCTTTCGCTTCACCCCTTTATAAGTATGAGAAAAAAGGTATGAAAAAATGAGTGAAAGGAAGCTTAGAAGTGAGCTATCCATACAAAAAGCACAAACAATCCCCACAGGCATACCCTGAACGTGCCCAGCAATTTTGAAGCTGGTAGCTTCAAAGGTGTAGAAGTAGCAGTGACAAAAATGTCACTTACAATATCATGATATTGTCAAGCCAACTTTAGTAGAAATTGGAAATAACAAGGAAATGTAGCCTACATATGCAGGTGAGGTAAGGGAAGCCAATAGAGCTTGTATCACAACCTCACCCAGGTTTTACACATTAAATTACAATCTTTGTAAATACATTTTAAGTTGTTACAATAATTAAAATAAAATTACAGAAGGTTACATAAATGTTAGTACATGACACAACAACTAACAACTATATAT
Organism: Parasudis fraserbrunneri; assembly: GCA_900302295.1. Taxonomy (NCBI): domain Eukaryota; kingdom Metazoa; phylum Chordata; class Actinopteri; order Aulopiformes; family Chlorophthalmidae; genus Parasudis; species Parasudis fraserbrunneri. The sequence continues at coordinate 2,716 of OMKL01091656.1, read as the reverse complement.
ATATATACATACATACATACATACATATATATATACACAGTATCTTCAAGAAAGTAAGCAACCAACAATTTACAAAGATGATAAACTCTCCCATTAATGTTTCACTCTCACTTCTCCATTATTAAAATGAATGTCCTCCCAAGAATCAACTAAGTTCCCTTTACCACCACCTAGAGACCACTGGGGGAAAAAAAAGAAAAAAACAAACATTCTTTAACATCTAGTTTTGAATGGGGAACTAAAACCCCAGACTGAAACTGTCAACTTTCCAAAGACAAGGCGAAGGGGGAGTTGGTGTACCTAACTTCCAGTGGTATCACTGGTCATTTGTACTGTGCCCTGTCTCCAAATTAAATCCTGCTTCTAGTGTGTCTTGGAGGCCAATGGAAGAGAACATGGTGCACCATCACAGGTTACAAGATCTGATCCACTCCAACATTTCACTCAAGTAATCTCCACCTGGCGTCTTGCCAAAAAGCACTGCAAAATTGTGTCTAACTTCACTCTCCCATTTTTTATAACAATAACCTCCAATTGGGAAGCCAACCAATTTAATTCCCTCCATGGAGCAGTAAAAGGGTGTACACTCTCTGTAACATTTATGGTCCTGTGGGCCTCCGAGCAATTCAAGACATCCAGAAACATTTCAATCTACCTGGCATATCTTTCTTTTTCTGTCTCCAACTCCACATAGCAATGCACACTTATGGTGTGCCGTGGAACATACCTCTCTCCACATACCCATTTCATCCAGCTCTGACCAGCCCCAGTGGACTGGTCTCAACAAAATGTTCCATTTTGCATAAGGCCTCCTGTAAGCCCCTATCTATTGACAGACTGTGGAAGGCAGTCCTCCCCTCAAATAGTTCTAATCCAAATTGGAAACTAATCTGGCAGAACATGCAACTATCTTCCAGGATCCCCAACCATCAAGTTATTCATTTTTATTCATTAAATTTGATTCATTTTATTCATTTTCATAATTTTCACATTTTTTCATATGGTGTGGGAGTGCTCAAGGGTTGTGGAGTTCTGGAAGAGGGTTTCAAGCATATTATCAAAAACAAATATTTGTATGTCTTCTATTTTGTTTTGTTTTTGGTTACTTGTTACTTGTGCTGATTAATGCATGGACATTTGTGATTATATTCATCTACGCTATTTGTGATCTTTTTCAACCTATAACCCCACCACTATATAACCATGTGAGGTATAACCGTGAGGTAAGGATATATCAGGCTGTAGTATACAGTTAAAAAGCTAATTTGATTTAATAGAGAGCAAATGTTCCTTATAATACCTGTTATATTTTGCCATTCAATCCACTTCTCACATGTTGTCTTAACTTTTGCTTCCTTCTATTGCAATATCATTCTATTTTTCATCTTGAATTTTATCTGACTATATTTAGACTTTACTCTTTATTTCTATTCTGTTACTGTAAGTGCTTTGTAACATACGGTCGTTTGTTACATACGTTTCGTCTGTTAGAGATGGTACACAGTATATGTCAGAGGTCTGAGTCAGGGAATAGTGCGATGTGTACACCCTATCACGGTAGCAAGCTGCTGTGTCCGTCATCCTGTCAGTATTTACATAAACTACAAGGTATTTTCATCTCACTACAATACACCAGTTAACTAGAGGAAGCTTGTTGCAGTACACTGTTCACAGTCACTGGGCCTGGCATTTCAATTCCCTTGTTTGGAAATATTAATAAATAAATATTGAGAGGTTACTATGGTTTGTTGAAAATGACCTGTCAAAATGTCCTCAAGGCCCCAACATCCTGATTTTGCACACTAATAATATGATTTCACAGCCACACTGTCACACTAACTTCCTGTGTTAACTAATAATGTCATGAGGCAGCCCTTATCAGTGACCTATATCGACAGGCAGGATACAGGATAACTTCATGAAGGTAATTTTGGTTGAATGAATACTTCATCTAGGTTATATTTTTTAAGCATGATTAGAAGCCTGGAGGCAGAATTGTTCTGCCAACATTCACCTCAAATGAATTCTGCCAGCATACACCTGAGACCCAATTTAGAGCATTTTAATACCATGACCCCACCTTGCTCTTTCACCTGCCAACAAATAACTCCACAGAACAGTGTTATTTAGCAGGACCAATCAAAGTATTCAGAAGACCAGTTATACAAGGAAAACACAATCCATAATGTGTAGATCTTCAAAAAGGATTTGAATGCACAGCTTTCTATAACAAAACTCATGCAAGGTTTTGTATGTAACAGATTCCGCTTTTTTCATATCCGGTCCTATAAGCAAATTATCCGCATAGTATGCAAACATTTACCACACCTCCCCCGCTTTCAACCAGGGCAAGTGCCAAGGGCGGTCTGTACAATTCCATACACCCACCATGCATGAATAAACTGAGCTGCACTGTGCTGGACAAAGTGGCTGACAACTACTTGCACCTAAACAACTGAGGGTAGAAGAGTGAAAAAAGAGAGGGAGGAGGAGGTGGAGCTTAGGGCTGGGGACTGGAGGGTGGATAGATACTGTATATAAGAGAGGTTCTTCCTCAAGAGCTGAAAGAGCCGAGTTGCCTTCTGCAGATCCATTCTACTTCCACCCCCCCACCCCACCCCCCACACACACACAGAGAAACCATGGACCACGTCTAAAAAGGGATTCGTAATCTCACAAGATTGATTTTATTCCTGTTCAAGGTAAGCAGACTGGT
>OMKL01091504.1:3450-16561 GCA_900302295.1 Parasudis fraserbrunneri | reverse complement strand
TGGCCAAGCGGTATAACAGACCACTCAGCCGTCATGTCAATTGATGCAAGATAAATAGACTGTCAGTCAGACGTACCTATAGAAATATGTTGGGGAGCACACCTCTCCATTATATTGAGTAAACATAAATCAATGGCAACAACTCACCACCGGTCAATACTGGGGCTTGTATTGGATTAAGTAAAGACCCGTAGACCCCAGCCGGCTCAGATCAATACAGATGACTCTGTTCTTTTAAATGTAAAATCCTGTAGAAGTCCGCCATAAACAACACGGGCTAAATGAGCCTATGTTATGTTACTTCCTATCATCTATATTCAGCTCTGTCCTGCTGTATACACTAATGCATCTATACACTCAGACTGTCCCACTCCAAACACTTCTTCAGCAGCTATTTATTGACTAGCATTAGGAGCTCAGTGACCCCCCCTCCCCTGTCCCGTCCTATCTGGGGCTCTCTGTTGAGCAGTTCTAAAACACACTCATATTTCATCCCTGGGGAGTCCTGCCAGGAGAGAGGGGAGGGGAGGACAGGACACCGCACGCTAGACAAACACCCACAACCAAGTTAAAACTCAGGAACCTCTGCCGATAACCCAGGACGTCTCCCAATCAATTCCCTGCTGCGAGTCATTCCATTACAGGTCTGCCTCACAGCAGCCCGCGGGAAGAGAGAGAGAGAGAGAGAGAGAGAGAGAGAGAGAGAGAGAGAGAGAGAGAGAGAGAGCACGAGAGCACACAGTATCAGAGCACAGGTATAGTTTTTAGTTGGTTATACAGACTCCACATACTCCTGTTGTCATGTGAGCCATTGTCCTGGTGGGAGGAAGAAAGAGGGCCTTGAAGTTGGAACATCAGGATGTCTCAAAGGAGAGAAACACGAGTGGAAAAGTACAGAATATCGGAGCAGTCTGTGAATATATAAAATGGTTTGTTTTTAGTTCAAAGAAGGGCCTTGGTACAGAGAAAGTATTTATTCCTTGTCAGGAGGACACTTATCCCATGTAGTTTTAAATACAGCTCATTGGAATTATGAAAGTGAAACAATCCTTCTGCGTAGCAAGATCTATTCTCCATCCTCACATGGTGAATCTCCATAGCCTTCTCTGTGAGTAATGTACTCCCCTTAGTATTTAGACAGTAGACAATAGGAAGACTGAGAGAGAGACAGAGTATGGGGGACACAGAGCAGAAGGTTCTTCGTTGAGACTGTTCCACTGTGACTGTCAGATAACACTGCATTGGCAAACCTCACATCCTCTTACCTTCTCTGATTACCAATAACCCGTCACAGTATTGCTATTTATATACTCCTCCTCTCATATTTGTCGTGAGTTCAGTCAGATTCTCTTCTATAGGTATTCCTGATATCTGTCCCCTCACAAAAAGGTATTTTTCCATTCTCTGCTCCTCAACAGACTATCTCTCTCTTACAAACATGCTACACTGTAACAGGCTATGATTTCTGATGATATTTTTAAATGTATAGGTGTTCTCTGAGACTCTGACTAAATTATTTTACATTTATTTTGAAATTGTTCTGTCTTTTGCTCACTCCAGTAATCTTATGATCGTATGTACAGTGGTCAACTATTGTAGGCCACTATACGGACATAAAACTCCAATTGCTGTGAGTTATGTACAAAGGTTGGCACATGTGCAGCCTCGGCAAGGGTCCAGAGGCAAGAGGCAACTGTTTTCCTGCTTGTAATGAGCACCATGGACAGCACCGGTTCTTCACAAAAGCCCAGGCCATATTGGTTGCATTCATGAATGGCAGTACAGTGTCGGTGGTGACTCACTGTACATGCCTTGGACCCACCACTCCATGGTCCTGGGGTTTGGCCAACTGAACAATTTTCTATATTGCCTCGGGTAGCTCAAAGTTCTTTGAGTCTAATACAGAGAAAGGTTCACTCCCTTGGGGAAAAAAAGAAAAAAAGAAATGTTATATATACATATATATAAGTTCATGTTGTTTCTTATATCTTACCTGCATTTCACTGGAGGGAGGTGTCCACCGTAGGGGGTAATTGGCCCAAAAGTTATAGGGTGGGCCTATGTGTATATATTATTGTTATATATATATCAATTGTTTTCTCTTTATTTGCTTACCCGTTCTCATGTAGAAGAGATAAATGTGGAGGAGTTCTTCTTCCCTCTGTCCATCTTCTTGACCACACTCTCCACTGTACCAAACGACTCCTCTGTGTCCTCCCCTCTGCATTTACAGACGTGTCACAGGTGTCACCGCTGCGTTGACATCTCCTTTGCTCCTCTCGTCAGCAGCTGGACCGGACATAATGTTTTCATACAGGCAGAGCTTGAAGAAATGCTTTTCATCAGTCGCTGTTTTGATGCAGGCCGTCAGCACCACGGACAGCACCCAGAGTGGAGACTCGGCATGAGAGGCTCCCTTTTAAAACAGTCACTCAGGAATTGATTTTAACATATCGTCACGATAAAACTCCACACACGAGGTGCCGTGTCAAGTTAGGGGATCTATATATATAGAGTTGTATTCCCAGGTCATCAATCCTATCAGTTTGACTTGAAAATGCTTAAAGGCAGGTGTAGGTCAGATGTGTGTTATCAGGAGGTGTATTGGTGCAGTCAATCAGCGCCATGGACATCACCAGAGTGGAGATTCACCAACTCATCGAGAGGCTCCCTTTTAAAACAGGAATTGATTTGAACATATAATGGTGATAAAACGCCACACCTGAGATGTCATATCAAGTAAAATATCCACACATAGAGCTGTATCCCCACGTGGCCTGAGTATCTTCAGAGCACCACAAAAGAATTTTGCAGTATAATACGTTGTTTGACTTGTGCTGTTCCACCCTGACTTCTGTGTGATCGCACATCGATTGTGCACCAACATATGCTCTATCTTCATTTTGATGTTTTTTTTTTTATAACAACCAACATCACTGCAACATATAATCCAACATTTAAAAAATAATTTCCCCAGGCAATATGAAAATTCTGAGTGGACTGTACAGAGAGGGAATGAGATGTTCCGTTTATTGGACACACCATGGACATCTCAGGTGTGATTATGTGAGCTGACATTTTGCAGTGACAGTGATCCCTTTACTAAAGGCTTTAGAAGTACGTTGATTGTCAGTGCAATAGGAGCAGTCTGCTGTGTCTTGCCCAAATTATGAAATCCTTTTGACTCCAGTTCTAACAAAGAAGGACAAATATAGCCCTGTCTCCGAAGTTCCTTTGTATTAGATGTTTGAGGCAACATTACTTTTTTTTTTTTTTTTTTTTACAGCATGGCGTGAGAAGTTAGTAGACTAGCTGGCCTTGTGCTTACTAAGACCCACTACTGGGCACAATATAGCCTACAGTATACTATCCCTATAGTACCCTCCATATACTATAATGCTGGATGCAAATGAGAAGAGTCCTGACAAATGAATTATGGATTTTTACCCACAGCTACACCTTCATTTCAAAGGTTCAGACAGGCTTAGAATACCCCCACAGTAGTAAATGAATGACTTGTTAATATATTAAATATAGGCTATATCACACTGTGTTTGAAAATATGGTTGGTCGCCGTTCTTTTCCTTGAGGAGCTAAAATTATGTTGGTTAGCTCTCAGATACCTTCCGCTGTGCACCGACAATACAATGAAGGGATGGAAAGGAGAGAAATGGGAGGGGAGGGGGCAGCTGCGCTTGTGTGGTGGTGGGGAACAGGAGTCTGGAGGGAAATTCATGCTTGAATAAGAACTGGTTCGTTGGGGGGAAAGAACGGCTCGCGCATTCACCCCATGAAGAAAGAAATGCATGAAAAGCGGAAAGAGGGCAAATCGTGTCTTTTTTTTTATCGACCAACGACGTAAGTAGCCTAATATGAATTCCCCTTAAGTGCGCGCGATACGCAGCTCCAGTTGCAGGGAAACACCCGTCAGCGCGCAGAGACAAAAAAAGCAGCACGGACAAAGGAATATGGGTGCGCTGGAGAAGATTTACCTCCGACAGATAATGGAATGGATGTGCCCTCATGTTTCACTTAACGGGAAACCAATTAGCACATTTTAATGCGGTGGTGGGATGAAAGATATTGCAAGCTAAAAAGGCGGAAAGCTGTGTTTAATCCGTCTGCTGATCCTAGTATGAGCTTGCAATGGCTGTAGCGGGGATATGTAACTGGATAGGAAATAATGTGCCTCTTTATTTTGTTGTATTTTTCTTATTTTGTGGCCTTTCATTTGGACAATTACGGTACTCTATCCCGGAGGAATTAGAAAATGGAGCAGTGGTTGGAGATCTCGTGCAGGATTTGGGGCTGGATATCAGAAAGCTCGCCTCCCGAAAAATGAAGGTAACCTCTAATAGCGGTAAACGATATGTGATTGTCAATCCCAAAAATGGAAAATTATTCGTCAATGAAAGGATCGACAGAGAGACTCTGTGCGATTTAAGCAGCACCTGCCTTATAAATCTGGAGGTGCTTGTTGAAAACCCCTCTGAGGTGCACAATGTCGAGGTGGAGATTGTGGATGCTAATGACAATGCGCCGCAGTTCCCTAGAGACGAGTATCAATTGGACATCACAGAGTCGTCTTTACCAGGTTCCCGTTACCCTATTGAAATTGCCCAGGACCCAGACTTGGGGTCCAATTCAGTTCGCCAGTATCGACTCAGCACAAATGACCATTTCGCTCTGGATTCCACTAAACCCTCCCTAAATACAAAGCACATCGAGCTCGTGCTCAAAAAGCCCCTTGATCGCGAGCAGACGCCCTACCACCAATTGATTCTATCTGCTGTGGATGGTGGTACACCAGCAAAAACTGGCACAGCTAAAATTAACGTCCGTGTCCTGGACTCAAATGACAATGTCCCAATGTTTGACAGCTCAGTGTATAAAGTGAAACTGTTTGAAAATTCACCAAAAGACACCCTGGTAATTAAGCTAAATGCAACAGACCTAGATGAGGGCACAAATGGAGAGGTGTATTATTCTTTCAGCAGCTACACTCCTGAGAGAGTGAGGCAGATGTTCAGCATGGACACCAACACAGGAGAAATCAGGGTGAGGAGCAACGTGGACTATGAAGAAACCAATTCCTATGAAATGTACATCCAAGCCATGGACAAGGGCCCTGGGGCTGTGGCAGCACATTGTAAAGTGGTGGTGGAGGTGGTGGATGTGAATGACAACGTCCCCGAGATAGTACTGTCCTCTCTATCGAGCCCGGTGAGGGAGGATGCCCGTGCGGACACGGTGGTAGCACTCATCAGTGTGACTGACCGGGATTCCGGCCTCAACAAACAGGTGACCCTGGAGATCCCCTCTGGTCTGCCTTTCAAGATCAAGTCATTCAGAAACTACTACACGCTGGTAACCTCAGCCTTCCTGGACCGCGAGACCACCGATGCCTACAATGTCACTCTCAGCGCCACTGATGGGGGGAACCCACCGCTCTCCTCTCAGAAGACCATACAGGTGGACGTGGCCGATGTCAATGACAACCCGCCGCGTTTCGAGCAGACCTCGTACACTGTGTACGTGATGGAGAACAACGCCCCCGGGGCCTCTCTGTGCACGGTGAAGGCTCAGGACGCGGACGTCAAAGAGAACGCGCGCATCACCTACACGGTGCTCAACGACAACAACCACGGCATCCCTGTCACCTCCTATGTGTCCGTGAAAGCCGATACAGGGGAGGCGTACGCCCTGCGAGCGTTTGACTATGAGTCGCTCAGAGAGTTTCACTTCCAGGTCAAAGCCCAGGATGGGGGCATCCCGCCACTCAGCCGTGTTGCCACGGTCTACATCTACATAATGGATCAGAATGACCATGTGCCAGAGATCGTCAACCCTCCAGGCAATGGCACACGCTCCATAGAGACGGTGCTCAAGAACGCAGAGCCTGGTGTCTTGGTGACAAAGGTGGTGGCATATGACGCGGACGCAGGTCCAAATGCATGGCTGATCTACGTGCTGGAGCAAGCCACAGACCTGGACCTGTTCAAGGTGCACGAACACACCGGGGAGATTCGGACCACGCGGCGGGTCCTGGAGGACAACTCCACCTCCTTCAGTCTTACGGTACTGGTGAAGGACCATGGCCAGCCTGCCCTCTCCTCCACCGCCACCATCAATGTGGCGGTCATGGAGGTGCCCCCTAAGCTGACCCCTGACCCCAAAAGGATCATCCGACCTCACAGCACATTGCTTTTCTCCAATGTGACTCTCTACCTGATCGTGGCTTTAAGCGCCACCACCTTCGTTTTCTTGGTGACCGTGGTGGTGTTGGCCATCGTACGCTGCCATGCCTACTGTACTCAGCCCGGCTCCTGCTCCCCATGCTGTACGTCCCAAAAGACCCCGCCTGACGGCGGGAGTGGTAGCGCAAGTGGAGGCGGTAGCGGCGGAAGTGGTGCACAACCCAATAACAACGTGGTGCTGCGGAGGGACCTCAAAGTAGAGCCTCACTACATCGAGGTGCGCGGGAACGGCTCGTTAACCAAGACTTACTGCTACAAGACCTGTCTGACGGCCACCTCCGGCAGCGACACTTTCATGTTCTACAACACAGGCCGTCCCATCAGCGGTACCTGGGGCAGTGGCGCCGAACGCTTCTTCACGAGTGGGAGTGGATTTGTACGCAGACTGAGTATGCCTGATGCCTCCTTGCAAATCTGTCCAGAGGTATGTCATTCATTTTTTTACCTTTGTCTTTGCCCGGAATGACGGGAAGGTCATAAATCCATAACAACGTTACGATTTAAGTAGGGGAGACATTTTTGTCTTGGGACCATTCGAGGTAAGGGGAAGGCCATTGCATAGTGCAAAAACCTATCATACTTCACAAAAAGACATACAGTGCATGGGGAAAAAAACATACACTGTACAATATAGTACAAGAGACTTAATTTCCATAGTAATTATCTTTGCATTATTTGATATTATGGGCATTATATTGGAAACAAACTAATTTGTAAACATAGTATATATACCATCATCATTTCTCATTTTGCCCATAACCTGGAATGTTGTTGTAATAAAACCTCTTTCATATTTGATCTTTGTTGTCAAAATGTTATTTTGTGTGTCAGGCTTTCCTTGGTTCCTCTGATGACCCTGTCATAAGTGGGTGCTGGCAGGCCTGATTCCCCGTGTTCTCTCCACAGCTGCGCTGTGTTCCTCCACTCAGCTCAGCACTCATAACGCATTAGTGTCAAACCCAAGGTTTTTCTGGAGTCCTGCTTGATTTCTGGTGACTCAGGGATTTGTGCTTCAGTTTGATGCTGTCATCATAATACTCTATCCACCAAGAACAGGTTGTGCTGCTACCATTCGCAAACTGTAGATGTGCGTTTGACCTCAGCTCACTGTTGGTTGTCTGTCTCCAGTATCTTTTAGTTTTATTTGAGGGGTGGGGGTGGGAGATGAACAGTCTCAACAGTCTTCAACATTAGCTGTTATACAGTCATAATCATATGTAATATGACACTACATCAGAGTGCTTTACACTATCATAAGTGCATAACATTTTAGTGTGTGTGGCACCAGTGGGAAACAAACCCCTGACCCTGCCAGTGCAAGTGGGTACATTGTACATTTAGTTTGATAGTTATTGAGAGTTAATGAGTTTGAATATGTCCTCCAGTGATGTCAGCGGAGGACACTGAATCTTATTAATTACTGCTCAATTATGTGGATAAAAAAATGTGTTATAAGGTTTGCAATCTTTTCACCTACATTATTTAATTGAACTGTAATTACCACAACACAAGGATTCAGTGTCCTCCGATGACATCACTGGAGGACATATTCAAACTCATTAACTCTCAATAACTGTTAAAAATAAATGAATGTATATGTGTGAGGTTATGTGCAAAATAAGTCAGCATTATTTTTTAAGTGCCCCTTTAAGGAATGGGAAAAAGCATGGACACATGGTGAATGCTGTAGCTATTTGAAGCTAGGAGAACCACAGTAATATAATGTAAAATGGGTGACATATCCCTTTAGGTTGCAGAGTATATCTGCAGAGTGTCACCCTGGATGCTCTCTTCATCATGTATATATTTTAAAGTTCATTGTCATGGAGCTCTACATTACAGATTAGGTGGTGAAGCAAACTTTTCAACATAATTTCTGGCAAAAAGGGACCATTCTACAGTAATGCAAACAGAACTGTCCCAGTGCTGTTTATAAAATGAGCAAGTGGATATTCGTGCATATATGCATGATCTTTTATGAGCACTAACAGCAGTGTTCCACCAATATTACCCAAATTATCCCTAATTTGGGTAGATGTCCCTTCATGTTCTCCACGCCTCGCTGGTTAGAGCAACATCCGTTACCATAGCAATACAAAACAAAACTGAGCCCCTGCATCCTTTGTGACCACAACCAAATTGACTTCAAAGTTAATATTACTTATTATGTATTTTACATTTTATTAATAGTATATGAACACCTACCAGTATATTATGTAAAAAAAAATAAAAATAAAAAATTGCCAAGAGATATTATTGTAGTAGATGTATTCTGCTTTTAATACTCTGGGTTGGACGGGTTGATGGTTCCGGTATTGAATATGGTTGTTTGGTTGAAATGCCAGGTTATTGGAGCAGATGGTCTAATGGCTGGTAGCCTGGCTGTGGATGGGTGATGTTTCTGGTCCTTCCAGACTGTCAGTCACTGATGCATTAGTAATAATGTAGGCTACACAGAGAAAACGTTTGACCAAGATAAGAGTGGTGATGGAAATGAAATTAACCTTCAGCCCTGTTTCCCAGCCCTGCAAATGTGATTTACTCAGGGAGCCTGTGTCTCCTAGCAGAAGATACTCCCCTCTGAATTGATCTGAAGAACATTATGTACTTTCTTTATCTGAGCCAATTGCTAATGCCCGAGCAGGTTAGTGTCTGACCACAACTCTCTCTTAGATTATCACATGAAGAAAGTTATTATACTGAAGCCTGATTGGCAGACAGTACCAGCACTCCAGTGCCCGCCCCTCTCTGATTCCGAAATAATGTTCTCTATGATCATTGCCTTATTAATGTGCATAACATTAACCACAATCATTTTACTACATTTTACAAAGTATTTGCAAAGTTTCAAAGTTTGACCTTTAAATATAGGTCCACCATCTGGCCGGTTGGAGTAATACGGATTTATGCACCTATATCATTGTGCCAAATTTCATGTCTTTACCATGTACCATCTCACGGAAAACAACAATATCTTTTGAAATGTTTTTGAAAGACAGACTGACTAGCCTGGTAACACCAGACTTTCACAATATGTGCTCGGTTGACGAGCTAAGCCACAGTTGGCGGATGGGGGGAGGGGGAGTAAATTTCTGTATATTTTTTCCTGTTCTTTCCACAGAACACATGGTTTTGTCTTTGGGAGAGAGTTCTGTAGTCGTGTCTGAACATTAAGGACAGGATCTTCACTTAACCACTGGCACAACATCATAGATCGCTCCTATGATAAACCTGATACGTCTTGCCTCAATACCCCACAAATCCCTCCAGCCAAGTTTCTGTCTCCTCACACTTTCCCAGTTCATCCATTGCCCCTGTTTTACTTGAATAACTGCTCTAGCGCATCCTGCTGCTTGCTCCTGACTATGGTTTTGCTTCACTACCCTTTTCCTTTTTTTCCTGATGGTGTTGACTTATTCCAAATGGGCTTGTCTGTGCACTCTCAACCCTGTAGCACTTGAACTACAATATCTCCCATGCCTGAGAGAGACCAAATGTGCTCGCTGAAGTGCTTCTTTTGGGTTACATTTTCAGCCAGTTGCTAAAGGCACTATTCTAAGAACTATTCTATCTTTAGACTCTTTTAGTGTCATCTCCAATCTGACATTTCCATGTTTGTTAGGCTGGAGGTAGTTAAATAACCCCTTTCAATTCAATTCAAATTATTTTTATTTTCGGTGAGGAACTTAATTTGTGCAGTGGACAAATAAGACAATCAGAAGACAATCATGGCGCCGTCGTGAACATCCGGTACGTGCATGCTACACTGCTAAGACTGTGGACTCCATGCCATTTCCTTACATATGAACAATTACATTTCTGTAACTTCCCTACCCTCATTATTTCTACACCGTACATAGCTGTCTCATACACAGTCAGAGGCAGCATCAGGCCGAGGTAATAGCCGTAACGGTCGGCACCGCAACTTCACCATATAGTAAAAAACCACCCTAAAATACAATTGACCTATGTTCTATGATATTGTACAGCTCAGCTCCAATGTGTGAAGTCTCTCGTTAAGCTGAACGCCAGAGACACTCTAGCGATGATGTCATCCAGAGACAAATCCATAGACAGCGAATAATGGAACATCTCCTGGGACACTATAACACTACCCATGGGGATTCTATTGGGATAGGGGGTAAAATGAGGTTTTACTTCTGGTTCAGACCTTCAAGAAATGCTAGAATGTAAACCTCCATTGGGTGTAAGAAGAGCTCACGCAAACATTTTATGGCCTCATAAAGTCAGATTTTACATCCCAGTGACATCACCGGTTGGAGGGTTCTCTCTCTGATTTCTACCTTTGGGAGAGAGTGGTGCTCGTTCACAAATACTGACTGAACTGTCCTGGGGCACAGGAAGAACATAATGTGAATTCTTAAAATGGGTGGCATGCCCCTTTAAGCGCAGGCTAATCCAGTCCAGAGGTGTAGGGGTATGGTCTCCTGATGATGACTCATTGCTGATATACTGTACATTAACGAGGCATCAAGATATACTCCCTCCACACACAAGGCTCAGTACAATCACAATGCTACCAGGCATGTCTGTAGTCTATCTCTTTTGACAGCACTATTCTATTTCTGTGTTAAATCACTTTTTTTTTTCTGGCCATATCTCAGCTCCTTTGTCTTTATCATTAGCTAGTTCTGAGATCTTTTATGATACAACAAAGACTTTTTTTGTTTGTTTGTTTTCTTTTCTTCTGTTTCCTCATGCCAACACACAACATTCTTAGCCTCATTTGGCAGTAGAGACAGTGGCACAATCTGTTGTTTTATTGTTTTATTGCTTTTAGGGGCTGGAGTTGAAATAAAGGCACTCCCTCTTTTTCATGGTTATTGTGACCAGTTTTAAGACAAGATGATTGTAAACAAAAATATCCAAAAGAAGGGTGGAAAAAACGATTCTGCCCATTCTGCCCAAGTGTCTGTGTGTCTCTGTGTGTTTGCAGTGGCAGACACAACTGCAGTGCTTCTATCAGATCCGGAGCTGGGACGTGCACCGTGATTAAAAATGTATGAGACCATGGCCTAGCCTGGCTTCACTCTGTATGAGATCAAGCTAATCTCTCCCTCTCTCCCTCTCTCTCTTTTTCTCTCTCTCTCTCTTTCTCGCTCCCTGTCTGTCTCTCACCCCCTCCCTCTTCCTCCCTCCCTCCTTATCTCTGTTTCTCTCTTTTTGGCTCTCTGTCACATGTCTCTCTCTCCGGCTCTCTGTCTCTTTCTCTCACCCCCTTCCTCTTTCTCCCTCCCCCCTCTATATGCCTCTCTCTCTCTGTCCCATCTCTATCTCTATCTCTCTCTCTCTCTCTCTCTCTCTCTCTCTCTCTCTCCCTCCCCCTCAGCCGAAAGCCCCGAATGCTGACTGGCGATATTCCGCGTCTTTGAGGGCAGGGATGCAGAGGTAAGCACTTTCCTCTCTCACTCTCTTGTGACTTCTGACCCTCTTCAAAACAAATCCAGACGCAACACCACACCTATTCACCCTATTCATAGCCAGCCCACCTTACCCCTATACTGTGTCAAACCCCTTGTCAAAGAATAGTAGCCCTCCTTAACACCACATGTAAGTTGTTGTTTCCTTTAGCAAAATAATGTGTAGTACGAAGCAAGAAAATCGAACTATGAGCTTCCATTTCTGGGACGTTACTTTTTCATGTCAAGGTGGACCTAGATATGCCACAAAATCCCTTTTCCCGAAGATTTGAACCAAAGAACCCCATCTGAGAAAACGGTTTGTTCGATTCGATTTAGAACAAGATGGCATCACGTTCTATACTGTAGCTGGGGAGATGCCGTAGCCATGGAGAGAGTGAAATAGTCATTCGTATACATTCTCTCACATATATTCTCTCATCGTAATATAGCCTGTATAGTGAGTGAAATTGTGGTGAAACTGAACTCCACCAACTGCAACCCCCTCAGCCGGCCCCTAGGGAACCGCTATAGTAGATTATCCATTCATTCCTGCTCCAGTGAGACCAGGAGGCAGTTCCACAGGCTCCAATCAATAGGAACAGATGCCCTCAGACTGTCAACGGGTGGCCCTGATGGCAATCAAATTCCTGGCCGAGTTAGAGCCATGCTGTACCCATTAAGCTACTCAGGCCACTAGCCGTGGCTGTGTTTAGTGCCATGCACTACCCCGTTGAGCCGCACGGAGGGACTGGAACCCCTTTACCCTGGCAGTGTTGCTACCATGCTCTTACCTAATTGAGCTACACAGGGAATAGAACCCCTAACCCTGGCAGCATTACGTGCCATCCCCTACCCAAGTGAGCTAGACGGGGGAATAGAACCCGGAAGCTACGGCGCGCAGAGCCAGGGTTTTTCTTTCGCCGTGGGCCTGACTGTGTCCACTCTGGGTGCTGTGGCGGTGCCGCTCTGCAGTGTAACAGTATATAGGTCATCTGTATTCTGCACTCCCCCTCTGATACAGTCCTTCAGCGGGGAGCGTGAAGGACAAACGAGCTGAAGAGCTGACGCTGACCTTTCTCAGATCATCATGCACACACCGGCCTCAGCTCTCTCATTAGCACCGGCTGGGTTGCTTTCATGAGGGCTCCGCGTTCATTTTGCGTTATGTTTCCGATGCGAAACGTGTTTTTTTTTTTAAACTTTGTTGGCCAGGGCGTGTATTCAATTCAATGTGACTACCCCGGTTAAATAATATCAATGAAATACAACATGTATTCATAAGCATGCCATGCACTCACTCACACACACACACACACACACACACACACACACACACACACACACACACGCACACACACACACACAAACACACACACACACACACACACACACACACACATATATATATATATGAGAGAGAGAGAGAGAGCG
>OMKL01091462.1:5189-26375 GCA_900302295.1 Parasudis fraserbrunneri | reverse complement strand
AGTGCGGCTGCCACTGCCGGGGCATGTGTGACCCCGAGACCTGCGCTTGCAGCCTGGCTGGCATCAAGTGCCAGGTAAATGGATCTGTGGTGAGGCTCATCAGTACTACCTACCTGTATGCCTGTATAACTCTGTGTATATATATTTATATACATATATAACACTAGAAGTGTTACAGTATAAGCTGGCTGTGTTTTTATCAACTGCACATACTTCAGCATCTTATTTCACTAATTATCATATTTGGCGTCTGAACTAACTTCAAAAGTGCCATGAAAAGCGTCATGTTGATAATTGACCCTGTACAGTACAGTGTGTATAACACAAGCAGCGTCAGAGCTGCGTGAGCTGGCAGGTTCTTTTTTGATCAACTTCTATTATGCCTGCGATGTTGGAAATTCTAGGTAATGCCAAGCATGATCAGCTTGTGTCTTTGGCCTAATCAAACTTAAGTGATTGCAACAATACTTAGTCATTATTTCAACATGAAAAACTTCCGGCAACATCTTTTTTGCACAGAAATCACAGTGAAAGCCATGCAGCTTGCCTATAAACAGATGTTTTTGCATTCTGTCAAAGAGTACACATCAGTGTAAAAGACACTATTTTCATGTGATTTACACATTCACGGTCACAGGAGTTCTCCAGCTCACTATGAGGTCACCTGTGGAAAAACCAAAAAGGGGAGGGAGGGAACCTCTCGCTGTCATGATGGGCCAGACATAAAGCATTGTGTCATTAACTCATGATCTGGTGCGTCTGCGTCTGTGTGTCTGCAGGTTGACCGCATGTCCTTCCCCTGTGGGTGCACCAAGGAGGGCTGCAGCAACGCCTCTGGCCGGCTGGAGTTCAACCCCATCCGCGTGCGCACCCACTTCCTGCACACCATCATGAAACTGGAGCTGGAGAGGAGCCGTGAGCAGGAGGTGCAGCCGCCGCAGCAGCAGCAGCTCGTAACCAACAGCAACGGTTACCATGGAGACATCCTCCCGGTCCAGCAGCAGCAGCAGCAGCCGAACCTGCAGTTCCCGCTGATGAATGCCACTCCGCACTCTCCCATCATGCACCTCCAGAACGCCAGCGAGGCAGACCTGCATGTAGACGACGAGGAGGAAGAGGAGGAGGAGGAAGATGAGGAGGAGGACGAGGAAGATGATGATGTCGATAACGAGGATGACGAGGATGACGACGACGCCTACGAGGACGACGAGGACGGTAGCAGTTTGTGCAGCGGCCTCTCGGACTGCAGCACCCACAGCCTGGAAACGAGTGACACCGAGGAGGAGGAAGAGGAGGAGGATGAGGAGGGAGAGAATAGTGAGGAAGAGGAGGAAGGGGACTGGGAGTGTTCAGTGGATGGAGTGGGTCCTCTGCCGTTGTCACGCACAGAGGTTGTCCCTCTTACCTCTGCGCTGGCTTTCTCCAACAGTAGCAGTACACAAGGCAGCCTCGGTCACCCCAATACCTCCCACAGTAGTCCCCCCAAGGACCATTACCAAATGGACACCTCCGCAAATGGAACACTCACCCTCCCCAGTGACAAAATACATGTAGACCACTCACACACAACAACAGAACCAACTCTAGATTCTAAACTAGCTAGTGAGCCACCGTACGTAGAACCCCACAGCCAGACAGAGCAACAAAGCGGTGACCACCATTTTCCAAACGCCACAGAATCACTGGTACTTCCTGCCAGTTCACCTTTAGCCGCCCAGGATGGTGACCATGCCCCCAGTGGTGAGACCGGTGACCAGCAACTCCGGACAGAACTCCAGGACAATCTGAACAATAACGTGACACATACTGAAGCTTTGGTCGGGGCCGGCGAACGATTAGGGGAAGACGTGAGGCAGCAAGCAACAGAGGAACCAGGGCAGCGACTAGCGGAGCAACAAGAAGTGTCCTCAGGGCAGCCTGTGGTGGAATCCACAATGCCCGGCCAGAAAAGGGACCCGCCATACATGTGATAAATGTAGGGATCAAATAGCATTTGGAATACGTGTTTCAACAATATAGTGCCCTTCGACCCCCAATGTTTGATCCATTTCTGAAAAGTGCACTTTAGGATTCAAAGAATCACATTTTGTTTTGGCAAATGTGACCGAATATGAAATCTGAGTGTCCGTAAACTGTTCTACAAATGTAATCAGTTATTTTATTTGAGGGAGGAACTGACACTGGTAGAACTTACAATATGGATACACATCACATATATACAGTGTTTCTGTAGATTATTTGGAAGAATAGATAATTTATGTATTATTATAAAGTATTTGATAATGACAGCATGTTGTCTGGCTTTGGCTGGCATTTATGACAAATCCATTTGACTTTGAGGTGCTGACAATACGTTGTTGTTGTTGCTGTTGTTGTTGTTGTTGCTGTTGTTCTGTTTTCTGTCGTGTTGTTGTCTCAAAGCCTATCACTAGTAAATGCCTGTCTGTACAGCATGTATTAAGTTTAACTTCAGATGAGACCTTTGTCTTCTGTTTCCTTGCAAATCTGTAAAATGATAAATAACGTCATTAACTCTGTTCAAAACTGTACAATCTTCACACATTCTAATTCTTATTCTCATGTGTACTGGATGACAGGTGGTGCTCAATTCAGTCAGTTCAGGAAGTGTTTTTTAAATTTCAAGTATTACAAAACTTTTATCATGAGAAGACAACCCCCTAATCACATATCCAAGCCATTAAGAAATCATTGAGAATGAATGTTCTGTTATTAGCATAATTAATTAATTGCAGTTTCTATTTACATTTTGAATTGACAGAATTGAATGTGAATTGAGCACCTCCCTGCCGGATGAATCGGGAAGCCTGAGCACGTCAATTTTGGTGTTAACGGAAAATGACAGACCCTCCCACTCCAACTTCTCAGCACGTCATTATTCACATTACATGCACACTTTGATGTAATGTTTAACCAATCAAATCGCTGGGGTGCTCTCTTGTTTACATTTGTAATAGGAAACCAACACGATGGTCAACTTATAACTACTTGATAAAAGAGGGGACATTTTAGGTACATGCTGGTATAATGAGGTTGAAACCTTGCAACGGTAGCCCCTTTAACTCCTAAGTTAAACACTCCCGCTCTGCCACCTGATTTGGATCCTTTTCAGGTGGCTGAATGGATGAGACCGTGGTGTTTGACATATGTGGTCACGTGGTGCCGGTGAGCGGAGGGTTCGCGGTTTGAGGCTGTCGGAGGACAGGTGCCGAGCGCGAAGTGCCTGCTAGAACCTAGTGACCACCGTGACACTGGTGCGGTATTACCTTGAGGGACAGAATGCAATACCTTGCCGCCTAGGAGTTTGATAAGTTCATAGTTCATAGCAAGGCGGGAAGGGGAAGTGATGCCACAACAAATGAATACGCATTTAAAGCCGGGAAGGAAATTTGAACCTAAAAAAAGATTAAATTTAAAAAAGTTGTGGTATTTTCACAATTGAATAACATGGAATAAAATTGTGTCCCCAGATCACGATTTGCAGCTAGAAAACTACCAATAAAGTTACTGTTTCACTGTGGTGTTTACATATGGAAAGCATACAGTTTAATTCACAGTACATAGACTATTCAAAGAGACATCTTCAGTTTACATTTGGTTCACATCGCCTCAATAATATTGTTTTAATTTATGACAAAACAGAATTATTCTGAGAATTTTCAAATGATTGTTCTGTCATTTTTCCTCACAAAATGACACTGTGCAGCTTTAATTAGACAACTCATTGTTGTCAATGGTAACCAGTGACAGTCTCTCTCTGGGCTCTTGAGTCAGTCCTCCCTCTCTCCTTTCCTGCTTTCACCATCCCTCCAACTTCTTCCCTTCCTTCAGTAGCATCTCATCTCTTCAGCCTTAGCCTGAGCCGCTGATGTGGAGTGTTGTGCCAAAGCATTCTTATTATTCAGGTGATTCATAGTTTATTAAAGACAGGATTATGTATTTTACATGGCTATCATTTTACAGTATTTAAAACCCTTTCAGGTGTAACATTTTTTGCAATGTGCTCTCAGAGTTCTATCTTAGCAGCCATTGTGACATCCTCATTAGAATGTTCAGTTCTCAACATTCTAATATCTGATGTGAGATTGGACACCTGAAAGGGTTAACACCAGTGGATTGTTTCATGGTCATGCATTGAAGTGTACTGAGCTTTGGTAATTCCTTGTTTTGGTCTGGTTTGTTTCAAAGTGTAATGTTGTCCCTAAAGAAGTGGGAGCCAAAATATTTCTTTGATTCATTCATTCTTTCTACAAGCATCATATTAAAATAAAAAAATTAAAAAACAATAAAAGTGGAATTGCTCTTATCCATCTCAGTTCAGTGATGGGGGTTAATGACGATGACTTCAGAAGCATAACAAGTCGGCTGATGTTTCTAGTCTATGCAAAATCATTATGACTTGACATCATTCATTTCGGAACCTGTAATAAAAACTCCCTTTACAAAGGAAACTCCACACCCAAAATAATCCAAGACAATGAGCCCAAGGGGGTCAAAATGAGCAGATTTATTTTACCATGAATTAATTGGGTGGAAGTTAGCTCAATGAGAGAATGTATAAGAATGACAATTGATTTATGATAATAGATTTCCTTCTCAAATATTGTGTCCCCACCGATAGTCCAGAACCCCATAACTGTCTAAGTCATATAAGAATGAAAATATTCTCAGATGTGGGTCCTTGCATGAGTCAAAATCTAATGCAACTTAATGCATATCTATTTTGGGATTCTTGCCCTGAAAAGATTTGGGAAACCCTTGCCCCGTTCGTGACTATCACAAACCACTGCATGGGTGCAAGTCCAGCTGTCGGGAACTTTTACTAGCTCTAAAAACGTTGGCTGACTAACAACACTCTGTTTCAGAGGACTCGACTTATCAGATTTAAGTAAGTAAAATGGCTTTAATATTTTTTTGGTGATCATTACAATGACTAGAACAGGTACATATGTAGTTATTGTGAAATACATTCCCCAAATCTAAACTAGAGCATATTGTGTATTTGTTGTACTTGTACAACACTGGGAATGTGTGGTAGTCAAAATACCGTAGCCATGTTGTAAGTTTACATACCTGACTAAGTAGTCTAAATCGACATGTTTTTGACAAGGATCTTCTAGTTTTCACAATATATTTTAAATCACACACATTTTCTACACATTTCAGACCCCATGATATATTAGGTATGCTATATGTTTATTTTTACTTTAATTTCTAATCCAATAATATTTGTAACCCATTGTACTAGAAGCCGAATTACAAAAATATATTGCAATGCCGTATCACTTTCCACTGCTTATAATGTTTTAGTAATCGCCTTCAACAGTTCAGTTTCTCCCTCTGTTTGTGCATATCTGCCCATTATTTTGGCTCAGTTCATGGTCAAAGCAGTTAGTTCTGGGCGGATGCTGGGGGATGCCTGTTGCATCGCTGTGGAACAGGTGAGAATGTTCAGGAATGCGGGGTGTGGTCATAAGTGGGGGACTGAATGCTTTCCTTTTACAATGATAATCGGAGCACAATAGGTTGGCCAGACAGTATTGTGTGACTAGGGAAATGTGTAAAGAGGTTACTTTAGTGAAGTGTTGAACTTTGCCCCTCCGCCCATGTATTAAAGGTATTTCCATTTTTTTTTTCATTTCAGAATGTCACCAGCAAGGAGAGAGTCTCACTACAGTGTGCAGGATGTGATTGATGCTGTCCAGAATGAAGAGAATGATGGGGGCATAGAATTAGATGAAACTGATGAAGAGTCAGACGATGAAGCCTGTGGAGAAGTGGACAAAGAAAACCACCCACCCACTGACCGCCCAGCCGATGTGGACATTGAGCCCCGACCAGCCAAACATGCCAAGTCCTGTGACAGATATAGCTGCCAGAAAAAAGATTTCATCAGCCCTAATACAGATTTTTCTGGTCCACCTCTCACAGAAGATGTGAGTTCCCTCCACACACCACTGGAATACTTCCGACAGTTTGTTTCTGAAGACTCTGACAACAATCACAAACGAGTGCAACCTTCAAACAAAAGGAACATCTGTAAACACCAATACAAAGGAAATAGAGAACATGTACCTGAAGATGGGCCTAGTACAAATGGCTGGAAGCCGAATGTACTGGGAGACAGACACACGGCACCCCCCTGTTGGTGATGTAATGCCACGCAACAGATTCCAGTATCTGTTGACATCCTTACATTTAGTCAACAACTTGACAGTGTCAGAGACGGAAAAGAAGGACAAACTCTGGAAAATCAGACCATGGCTTGATTCATTCAGAGAGAAGTGCCTGTAGGTGGTACATACATATATGTAGGCTTGTCAGGTAATGTTGTGATGAAGCTTGCTTCAACACTGCCAGAAGGTCAGAACTACAAGATCCATGCAGACAACTACTTCACCTCTGTTCCGCTGATGGAGAAGCTCCTTGATCATGGAATCCGTTACGTTGGAACAGCCAGGCAGTGCGCCTACCCAACTGCAACCTTGAAGATGACAAGAGCTTGAAGAAGGGGAGAGGATACATGGGAGGTGTGGATTTGTTGGACTCGTTTCCCCCTGAAATCCCACCACTGGTACGTGTACATCTTCTGGCACACCATCACACCATCACCCCTGCTGTGGTCAACGCCTGGCTCCTCTACAAGCGGGACTGCCAAACTCTCAAGAGCTCTAAGAAAGAGACACTGAACACAGCTAGCATCCTCTCTCATTCTGGTAAGAATCAATTTCTTTTATTTACCATTTGTCATATATATATCAATTTTATCTTTTTTTAAAGTTTGTAATATCTCAGACTTGTATCTTAATGTCTTTCACATGTATATTAATTATTACATTTCCCAATGAAGACAATGAGAGGGCGCTCTACATTGCAGTAAAGGGTACAGCAACACACCAACACAGCAACACATCAACACACCAACACACCAACACATCAACACACCAACACATCAACACACCAACACATCAACACACCAACACACCAACACATCAACACACCAACACACCAACACATCAACACACCAACACATCAACACACCAACACATCAACACACCAACACACCAACACATCAACACACCAACACATCAACACACCAACACACCAACACATCAACACATCAACACACCAACACACCAACACATCAACACACCAACACACCAACACATCAACACACCAACACACCAACACACCAACACATCAACACACCAACACATCAACACACCAACACACCAACACATCAACACATCAACACACCAACACAGCAACACATCAACACACCAACACACCAACACATCAACACACCAACACACAATGTCGCAAGTGTGATGTTCGGCTTTGCTTTTCAGAGGACAAGGACTGTTTCTGGGAGTACCACTGCAAATGAACAAATAATGTGAAATGATGTCAAATCAAAGTCATTTGCAAATTTGTCATTTGCACTACTCAACCAACCTACTGTATATACCCCTTGTACATCTAATACACATATACTTATATGTCTATACTGTACATATTCGTCCCTTCCTACATACATGCACATGCTTGCTTTGCACATGTATTCCTGTTTTTCATTTATTTCTTTTTTGAATAAAATCACTATTCATAAAAATACGACTAATGTTGATATTATTATTCATGTTATATGCTGTTCTGGGGCTAAGTAATAAGCAATCAACCATGCAAATTAACCCTTTTACTGAGGTACAAACGTTTGTACCTTGTTAGCCTACAGGAAATTCTGCAACCCACTTCACCCAACATTGTAACACTACAACATTCTCATAAAACCTTACAAAAACATAAAAATTTTGCAAACACTTTATTATCGTCTCCAAAGGCGTTATACGACACCATCTGAAAGGTTGTATTTTATTTGTTTTATGTTTTACTATGTCTGGGTTTTACAGGACTAATGCATCTCCTGTCGAATCAAAGATGGCTGCTCCTCTCTTTCCTGTGCGCAGAGCCTCAAAAGGGGTTGCTGTGTCTGAAACCCCAGCAGTATGGTCCTTTCTTTTACTTTTGTTGCAGTTTTTATTGGTGCCAATTGACACACAAACCAAACTTTCTAAACAAAGCCATGCGATTACACAGGTCAGCCTTTTATTGGACATCATTTTGAATCCTAACGAAAATATGAGCACAAAAATAATCTTGTGATCCCCACTTTGGCGCGCACAAATGTTATGAAATACTATCTGTCTCGCTTTCGGTGGTCTCAACTAAAACACTGGACTATGTGCCACTACAGAACAGACTAACTAAACTAAATCTGTCATCAGTGCTTAGTTCCTCACTACTGATTGCTCCAGCAAAGCAGTCTGAAGCTGAGCACAGACCTTCCTCTGTGTGGCCAGAGACAACCATCAATTCACTCCAACTGACTCTGGGTCGGACGCTGATATGGACTTGTACTGATGACATTGGTAGTCGGCCCATCTGTGATGTCACCCATTGCCCACATGTATATGCCAGCAATGCTGGTGTACACAAAAGAAAACGATTTATATCAAGCTTTGTTATTTATTTACATGGCGATTACTGACATTTCAGAAACTACTATATTATGATTAGTCTATCTGCCGCGGTGTTCTGAGACCCATTTGCAAACCTCCTGAAACATGCGATGGGTACGCTAGAGCAGCGGTTCTCAACCTTTTCGGTTCATGACCCCTAAAAACAGAGGGATGCTTGTTCACGACCCCCCCTACATAGTCGAGCATAGACAGAATGGTGAACTCTGACACAGAATAATGATTTTTATTTCCCCTTTTCAGGATATTTAACTTGATTAATGATTGGAGGAGGGCTTTAGAATATTCAAAGATTCATTATTTCACAGGAAAAAAGCATCTGCACCAAAGATTATAAACATGGTAAAGTATGTGTATATTGTTTCGCAACCCCCAGGTTGAGAACCACTGCGTTAGGGTGGCTACACCGGACCGTACTTGGATTGCACCACCCGCTATCCGCTAGCTCGCAGGCAGACCTGACTTCACCCAGAATTCTCTAGGAGAGGGTTTACAACATTGTTGAAGGTGGTCAGTTTTCTTGCTCCACTGCAGGGGCTCGGTAGAGACTTTAGGCAATAAGCTTTGAATGGGAGACATATAAACCTGTCAGCAGTGACGCGAGCGGCGGTGTGACGCTGCCTGCTCCCCGGGGAGGGCTAACCTACATGTTTAGACTTATCTAGCATCCCTCACCCAAGTGCTCTGTCCATAGAATGGAAGGAGAGAAGGAAAAGACGAAGTAACACTTCTCTCATTCAGAGAGACAAGGGTCTCTTGTTAGATGCGAAGCACCTCTATATGACTGGCAATGTCACTAACTCACTCATTCATTTATTCATTCATTTAGTCAGTCAGTCAGTCAGTAATTCACTCACACTTACAGTAGCCACTCTACCCTTAGGTTTCTGTCTCACACAAATAAATAGCTGTATGCTTGGAGCAATATATCGAAAGTTGCTTTCAAACTAATTTTGAAAATCAACATGCCACAGGGTTATGCATTTATTCTGCTGTTGTTGTAAGGAATTGGCTTTATTAGAGTGCATTTGTCAGTGACCAATATATGTATAGTCCTAGTGCACAATACCTCACTATAAATGAATTGTGTAACTTTCTATTAATAGTAGCTCCCGTGTTCCTCTCAGGCAATGACTTTGTAAAATGGCAGTAAGTTCCCGGGTATGTTGTTGTTTTAATCAATGCGCTCAGAAGCATCATCAGATTTTGCATTAGAATTGATCGATAAAATATTTGACAGATGATCTTTTATTATCATATTATCAGCTATTTATCAGCCAGCCAGCACTCCTGGCAGTTTTTGAGGTCATGTTACTAAGCATAAGCAAGCTTTTTATTAAAGGGACACTACCCCAAATCATAACAAAACCATACAACTAATGGGAAATGTCTTTAGCTAAAATAACACTGTTGTATGTAGGTTGTTTCCCCCAATATGGAAATCAATGAATTAGCTGCTTGGAAATGTTCTCTTGTATGTGTCGCTCTAAAACATTTTCCATTGGTAATTTTACTTCATTTGAATACCATCATTCTACTGTAAATTCACAATGCATGCCATTATGCCTGGTCTGTGTTTGTTCAGTTCCACTGGGACATGATGATGATGATGATGATAATGAATGTACAAGAGGGACTGTTTCAAGACCTTTCTGTAAAAATATTTTTTTGTCCAAATCCATCTGATGCTGCAAGCTGTTATACCTGCCTCCAAGAGACAGTCAGCAGTAAAAGGCAATATTATAGGCAATGAATAAGATCATAAAATAAGTTGTTTGGGTTTATGCACTGCACTTTCACATTATACAAACAGAAAATACCCATAGAGTTTCATTGTATTGAGATGCACTGTGATGTCATAATCAACTATTCTAGAACGCTATTAGAAAAACCAGTCCTCATAATGTCCTCGTCAATTATGGAGAGAATCAGAATAAAACAACAACTTAAAAACCTGAACTGAAAAATCAAACAAAAAATAATCTTAAAAACATCACCAGGTAGTACAATTAGTGGTGGGCATCAATATGTTACATCAATATCAGTTGACATAACCAACATCAACGTACTATGGATATCAAAAAGAACATGCTGATATATCTGACATTGTTTGTATTTTGAGCATACGGCTATTTATTTGTGAGACAACATTTTTTTTCTTATTTGTTTAAGGTTAAGTTTCAAGTTTATTTTATTGGCTGGTGGAATTGGTTTCCAGCACAGGTTTAAAAGAGCTCATTTCAATTTACCACATATATACAGCATGAGTGCAAAAAGACAGACAGGACAGAATGAAAGAAAGTACAATGGTCACATGTTTAGGACCACTGGACAAAGTGCCACGTGAAGAAATAAAAAATAAAAGATTTTGCTTGAAGCTATAATCAAAAAAATGGCTTCAAGTTCAATCTTGAACAACTTTTCTAAATGAAAAAATGAGGGATATTTACAAGGATATGTCTATTTTTATATAGTAGTCTAAGAAAAAAGTATATCGGCATATATATATTACTTATTGGAAATATAAGCTCCCAAATCCTGTAAACTGTATGGGAGCCAAAAATCCTATATCCATCTATCCCTACTCCATAATAGTTTTTGTCAAAGTAAAACAACTAGTATTTCAAAGAACTGATTGTCTCCCTCTCCTCTGATACTCTACTTCTACTACATCAGTTCAAATAATAGGCCCATTTAAAACTTGTGAGAGGATTGTGGTAAAGGCACTGCAACTGACAGCTACAAGAACCCCACATTTATATTGAGAGATCTTTACCCAGAATGGTTAGCAAAGCATTCACATTGCATCCATTTACATACAGTGTCCTCAAGAACTATTGGCACACGGGTAAATATGAACAAAAAAAAGGATGTCCGCCTCTACTTAAAATGAATCTAATTGCAGTACTGTTGTAAAAAGGTATTTGCACAAAAGACCGAGAATGCTGCATACTGTTTATTTATCAAAGCCAGACAATCTGCTACACTCTGCATCCTTATCCCACACAGCTCTCTTCACAAGCAGTTGGATCAACTGAGAAAAGCGAATCTACACAATCCCGGGTGTGTTGCCGGATATAATGCAGCTTATGATAGAGTATGCCCACACACGTTCTGTACCAGTGACAGAAGAGAATGTGGAGGAGCTCCTGGCGGCAGCAGACTAGTTCTCCGTCATGGGAATAGCGCAAGCCTGCTGTGACTTCCTGAAGGACGAGCTTTTCCCCGGAGAACTGCATCTGCATCTGGAAGTTTGCAGACATCTACTGCTGCCCTGACCCGAGGCACGCGGCAGCCTCATCCCTTCATCTCCTACCACTCTGTTCAGATGGTCTGTGTATCTGAGGGCTTCCTGGAGCCTTTTCGCTGTGGCAGCTGGTAGAGATCTTTGAGAATTGACGATCTCAGTGCGAAGAAAGAAGAGGTGGTGTTTGAGGCCATGCTCCGTTGGATCAACCACTCAAGCACAGCCCACATCTCTGTGGTAAATGGATTAGATAAGATCAACATTTTCTTAAACTATGTGTCAGGACCCAAAATGGGTCACCGACCTGTTTCATGTGGGTCTCCTCATGACAAGAGTGTTAATAAGTCTGGGTCCCATGGTGAGACTTACAGGTAATTTCTTCTTGAAGCTGAACCTGTGGATTAAACAAGGATACAGTGTCATAGATGCAAAGCTAACCGGTCTTACACAAAGTGCAATGCCTGTGAGCCGCCACCAGGGGCAGAGTGGCTAACAGTGAGTGAGTGAGTGACACTGCGGGTCTCTGAGGTGCTTTGTATTGAAGAACTGACATGTCCACAATGTGAGTGGGGACAATTTATTGTGTCGTATAAAAGAAACAACAACACAGATACAACTGTACTGTTGCTATTCATAATCATCCGCATGCTTCCAGTTCGTCTCTACCTAGGTCTGCGTGACCTTCATGTGTCCCGACTACTTCTACTGCAGTGTGGCCAGCAATGCTCTGGCGGAGGACGACACTAACTGCAAGTCCATCATCATCAGTGCCAAGAGTGCCATTTTCAAATGGAACACGAACGTACACTCCGATTCTGATTCCCGCGACGCCGTGACCCACCCATGACGTGCTATCGGCCATCAGAGGCCGGAGTGATGGCAGTCCGAACAACAGCATTGAAGCATATGATGCTCGAGCTGAGCGATGGGTCAGTGTGACCATCGATGAGGAAAGTCCTCGGGCTCACCATGGCGTTGCTAACCATAATGGCTTTGTGTACTGTGTAAAGTGTCCTGTTCTGGGACTCCTGCCCCTCAGTCTCTCTCCTGGCCCCGTGTCTTGGACTACTCTATCCCTGCTTTCTCTCTCCCTGCTCTCTCTGTCTCTCTCTCTCCCCTTCTCTCACTCTCCCTCCCAGTCATGTTCCCTGTTAAGTTTAGTTATTTTACCCTGTCTATTTTACTAAACTAAATGTTTAGTGTTTCATGTTTCCTGTGTTGTTTAGCTGTCTAGTTCCTTGTATCATGTGTCTCTGTCTGGGTTTAGTCATTTGTATCGTGTTTCTTTGTCTAGGTTCCATTCTTTGTATTGTGTTTCTGTCCAGGTTATGTTCAGTTTATTCCCTGTCTAGTTTTTCTAGTTCCATGTTAATCCGAGTCTTCCCCAGCTGTGTCTCGTTGGTAGTTATCCCAGGTGTTTCTCGTTTTGTCATTGGTCTCTGTGTATTTCACTTCCTTGTCTCCTGTTCTCTGTGCTTGTTCGTTGTCTTCTGTTTGATGTGTTCAGATCAGTGTTTGCTGTTACCTGTGTAGACTTTCCAATAAACACCCTTGGAATCTTTCTCTGCCTCAGTCGTCCAGCAATTGGGTCCATCCACTACACATTAAACAATGGGTGGCTTTGGTGGCGTTGACTATTTCAACACTGTGTGCAAGTTCAACCCAGTCACCCACACTTGGCACCAGGTGGCCCCCATGCATTCACGCTGTGGTTATGTCAGCGTGGCTGTGCTGAATGGCTGCATCTATGCCATGGGAGACTTTGACGGACATGTGGGACAAAACACTGCAGAGCGCTATGACCCTGAGACAAATCCGTGGGCTCTAATTGCATCTGTGCACGAACAGAGGAGTGAGGCCACTGCCACCACTCCACATGGCTAAGTGAGTAGAATACAGGGGCAGGTAAATGACTGGAGTAGGGCTGTCCACCACCAAAGAAAGCCTTAGGCCACTAATAGTCGAGGACTGCCGATTACTTGATTTCATAGAAAAGTCTATAAAATTGTGTTTCCCACATGCAATAATGCAGAGGGATATCTTTAAATCTAGTGCTTGCCAGAGATATGTGTTTATACCTTTTCAGGAAATTACTCATTCAGTATGGGGGAAAAAAATTAAATCAACTAAATGACTAACAAATTAGTCAAATTATTGGTCGAATAAGACCAAACCGATCGATTAATCGACGATGAGGGAGCAGACCTCGACTGAGGCAATACATACATACATACAGTATAAAGTGGTATTTCCCTTTTCTACAAACTCTCTGGCCTCCATAGCCACTTTTCTGTCCTATTTGTAGAGGCCATGGGAAACAAAACATGTAAGCTATATGAGTTATCGCAGTAGCAACAACAAAATGGAAATGAACATTTGGATGATTAATACAGTTTGTCTGCATCTCGCTACAGCTCGCTCATGTCATTACAATTTAGTGAGTTGCTTATTGCTCGTAGGAATTATTTCCATGGCACGGCGCAGGATCTATAGGAAGCAAAAATCAATCCCACCCAATGCCATTTTCAAAGCACAGGGTCTGCAGGTGTTTGCAGTACGTGGAATATAAAAAACAAACAAACATATATATAGATTCTCAGTGAGAATCAAGATGCTACTAGAAGTGGTATGTAGACGTGGTACCTCCTGCCAGACCGCAGTAGAATGAAAAGGTAATTGCCTTAGACTGGCATTTACTATAAAATATATATATTTAGACGTCCCCATGGAAATAACAAAAGCATGTGACATAAAATCACTATTTCTTATTCCATCATCCACGGGTGATGGTTATTTTTTTCCTGATAATTGTTATCATAATTTATATAAAATTGCTTATTGGTGCTTTGTCGCCTTGTAACTAAAATAAATATAAGAATATTGGTGCCATGAGCTCTTTTATAACTTTTAGAAGTCATAACAAGTATTTCTGTTGGTGATTGTGGTTGTAGCCGTTTAAATGTTGTTATTAAAGAGGACATTACAAAATCAACTGATGCAACTTGCTTGAAAAAGCTTAATGTCCAGCCCTGAGTCGCTACAACCACCTGTGTTTTATCAAGCCTACACTATTCAACCCTTCACTGAATGGGGCCCTGTGATCTTTCTGCTAAGAAATCATATTTATAACATAAGAAATGCAGCATTTTTAATCCTTTGAATAGTAAATAGCTATTTCGAATGAGTTTTGGACATGTAGTCAAGAAACCACTAACAGACACACATCAACCAGCTGAAGTCTCCACACCTTTGTGTAGTGAGATGACCCCCTGGGGTGCCTCCATCGGTACACACTGATACAGTGCATCTGAATCTGTTCCCGACAGACCATCATTCACAACAGAGAAAAATGAGCTTTATAACATCACATATGCCTCCTTGTACTCGAGGCTTGATGACATTTGTTTTGATTGAGCTTTCGACTGATAATAGGAAAGTGCTTTACTTGTGCATTAAATCATGCCCATACCAGTAAATGGCCAAAGGTTTTACGAATCCATGCATTAAGTAATCTTAATATTCTTAAAACCTTCAAAGGATAATGGATAATAAGGACTGTGTCCAAATAAGGAGCTGCTATGATACATCATGAGAAGCTCACTATTTATTTAATTATGTATTTATTTATTCATTTTTACAAAAATGAGAAGGTGCATTTTAGGAAAGCCAAACAGAGAGTGCTATGAGGTCAATGATTAATATGGAGCCATTTGTTATCCCCTCTGCATGACTACATGGGTGACAACTGGTATCACTTTACAATAAGGTACACAACATTTTGAGTAGTTACCAAACAAATGAGGAACAAACTGCTAGTAAACCATTAGTTAACGGGCAGTTCTTGAGTAACTCATTATCAAATTTGAAAGTGTGTCTAATGGGAACACTTGACAGGGCAAAACATCTGATTAATTGTTAAAAAAGGGAGCTTAATCCTGACAACCAGTCAGATGTTTCTGGCTTGCCAAGTGGTGTTCCTGGGGTCGCATCGGAAAACCAGAACACCACTATCGCAATGTTCAATAATCCCAAAAATGCTCCTTTAACCCCTTAACAGAGACCCCCACCC
Source organism: Parasudis fraserbrunneri (assembly GCA_900302295.1). NCBI lineage: Eukaryota > Metazoa > Chordata > Actinopteri > Aulopiformes > Chlorophthalmidae > Parasudis > Parasudis fraserbrunneri. The sequence continues at coordinate 10,504 of OMKL01091462.1, read as the reverse complement.
CCACCCCCAATCCAAGCCTTTATTCTGGCATTTGTTCTCCTAACGACCGTTACCCCGGGGACCCGGCTACCTTCTATTCTCTTCATTCGTCCCCTCTTCAGAATGTAGCTCTCCTTTGCTACCAGTAGATGGCAACATTCACTAAGTTTACTGGCTTCTCAGACCTCAGAAGCAAACTCCGATAGGTAGAATGAGAATGAAACAGTGAACCTCATTGACCGAAGAAGATAGGAGTCTGATCTCGATGCTTCGACCAAGTTGGCCATTACAAATAGTTTGCTAGGAATGGCCAGGCTAGATGCACAACGAGCATATTTTTCTATCTGAAAAAATTAAATAAAAAATGTACATCATACAATTATAATGCTTTCAAGAGCTATCGCTTCATTTGCAACATATGCACTCTCGACAGGGTAAGAAATGTAGAAAAATGACTGAAGGCAGATTTTTCCTGGGGTGTCCTCCCACCATGAACATTTTGTGAAATTCTGAGGCAATTTGCATACTGTAGGCCTATATTGATAATATAATGCTTCAAATCCAAATACATACATCTTACATAAGTAAAAGTATGCTCAGTAAATTGACCTTTTCTTATGCTATAATGTTGTTGCTGGGATATTGTTTTATGGCATGTAAGATGTTTAATTTGGAAGATACTAAATGAGTGAATTAAAATATCAGACAAGAGTAGGCTAATTATCTGGCAGCATTTTAGAGGCGTTTTTTTTATTTTTTTTTGCCCGCCCTTACAAATGTGGGGGCAATATCCGCTTCATGGGGGCAATTTTCCCCTTGTACAGGCCTAGGCTACCTCCTCCACTGGCCCTATTCAATAACCACGTAGCATAAATCATTCAAGTTGTATAATATACATCTCGCAGCCTCTAGAGAGCACTGTTGAGCTATAAGTGCAGTGATGTCTGCCTCTGGTGTTGCTAACAGAGACGGGCGTGAGGAAGACCCGTATTCCCACCGTACCAGCCAATCTGTTCATGTATGTGAATATCAACCATGGCTCATTGAATGACCTCGCTCGCTGTGCACAGCGAGCAGACAGCACTGCAGGTGCTGGGCACGCGGAGGCCCAGTTAACATTAAAGGTACATTCTGTGGATTTTCATCACTGCCAACAATGGTATACAACAAAGTATTTCACATTGGATCTAATTAGACACACAAGGTCATAACCTCACCACTGCCACTCTGATAGAATTGTTTAATAGGTGAAATGCCAGTGATACACATACCTACATTTCAAATTAGAGTGAAAAACAAACACGGAATATGCATTCTCTGGACTGAAAAAGAAAGGCAGAAAAAAGACATTGTGCTTTTTCACACCCACCATCTCCCCTGAATCTCAGTCTGGATGGGGGTTAGGGAAGGGTATGCCTGCCTGCTTTTTCCAGCAAGGTATTGTGGGTAAGCAGCTGAGAGACTCTGTTGATCAATCACGAGCGGGGGAGCTATGATGTCAGGTTGCCAGGCAACTAGAGGAGAGAGAACCAGCAGCAGGATCAGCAAAGCGTTCCCTCGGCTGGTGGTTGAGGTGGGGGTAGTCTCAGCCTCTCCCTCCATTCCCCCTCCCTCCCTCTGTCTTTCTCTCTGTCTCACCCTTAATGCCCCTTACCTCTTTACAATTTGATTGTGCTGTTACCTGGGTCAGCATGGCCGGAGCCTCTAACGAGCCACTCATGAAAAAGAAAAGACGAGACAATCAAGAAAATGAGTAGAAATGATAATGTAGTCCAATTAGAAGAAAAAAAAATCACATGCAAGACATGTTGCTCAGTGAAAAATGCTTTCCGACTCAGAACATTCATTCGTTTCAGCCTGTCCGATGAATGGAGGGCTGTTGCTGGTGGATCTATAAATTGCTAAAGTGAGGAATTTCCCTGTTTTCAGAATAAAATAGTCTTGACTGTTCTGACTACTCTAAACTCCCCTGTGTTGTAGCATAAATAATGCACAAGCATTCCTAGAAGACCAAACTAGGGCCTGAAATGAGGAGGATAGTTAAGATGATTTAAAAGGTCAGACCCCTTTGACTAACTCCACAGTAAATTACTTTTATTTGCAACCTCACCCCCCCAAACCACCCAGCCACCCACTCTGCAACCATTTGAGTACATTGCAAGGTGTTTTTTTGTGTGAATAGTGATACACAATTTAGTTGTCTAATGATAAAAAGTATTAAGTCATATTTCTCTCAAAATTACCTCTGAAATAGCAATTGAAAATTGGCATTTTGTTTTATGCTATATCACACATCCCATTATCACGTTATCAATTGGATTATCTAACATGTTTGATTGTACATCTCAAAGGATTAAAATAATAACCTTTTATCTAAGAATGAATGCATCCTGTGTACAAAATATGCTTCCCAAAATAAGTTTTATTTTGGAAATCTAGATTTTGTGTTTTGTTTGCCACATCTTTGGTTAGAACAAAAAAAGTCACACATTTTGCAAATCGGTACAAGATTTTAAGGTGTAACATCTTATTTGAATCACATGAATGATCCTTTTTCCAACCAAAAATGGTCTGCGATATCACCCTTCAGGTGTACGTTTTTCCACAGAATTACATCTTAGAATTTCACCACTCAATAGATTTCTATGGCCAGTAGCCATTGTGACATCGTCTGTAGAATGTTCCATTCTGAAAATCCCAATCTCATGTGTGAGATCGTACACCTGAAAGGGTTAAAGCAATTGCACTTTTTGGGGTTAGATCACACACACCAAAAAAAAAAAAAGGTGCCACGCACGGTATAGCCATCGAACCACTGAACATAGAGAAAAGGGGCTGGATGAAAAGAAATCGAGAAAATAAACAATCATTTACAAAAAATATGTCCTTTATTCTTTTGGCTTTGAAATCATATTACCATATGAGCGGATAGTAGTCACTTCTTGCATGCAGTTCACTAAAAACACTACAAGCGCAATGAGAGATGGCTACCGATTGCTTCATGATTTTGTATTTACAGATATGGGGTGGAGACCATACATGTGTTTCGTTCGGTGTCAACAGTGCAGAATGGAAAACAAGTTCTAGAAAAATGTCAAAAAAAATTTGAAGACTGGAAAAATGCACTCATTATCTACAGTAAAAACGGTATTCATAGAATTCGACGACGCAAGCAACCTGTGGACCTCAGTTGTAGGACAAAAACACACACACACACACACACACACACACACACACACACATACACACACACACACACACACAGACATTAAAGTTATGCTCGCTCACAGTCTCCCGCTCTCATTTGCTCTCTTTCACATACACATATACACACACGCACACGCACACACACACACTTACACGTGTAATCACCACACATGGTTTTACATATCAGTGGGGATTAAAAAGTGCTCTTACATCAAATGTAAGTGTGATGCATACTGTGGCCCCATAGAATTAGAGTATTTACAAACCAGACGTACACTACACTGAAACAACTCGCTTTTTCCGCTTCAAATCATTTTAAGAACAACAATGTGTATGCCGTACAAACATTCGTGATATCTAAAACCTCTACATGGTACCATGGTATATTTGTCGTGTTTCTAAGTTTTAAGAAGCCTTTATAAAGATCGACATTTTCTTTTTAATTATATTTCATCACTTAAGATATTTTTTTTTCTTTACAATAGTGTTGAAAGACGAGGGACGGGAGAGAGGGATTGAGGGATAGAGGGATTTGGAGGAAAGGGAGATGAGGGGAAAGGGAGAGAGAGAGTGAAGAGAAGAGCGAAAGCTTCGTGGGAGACACGCTGGAGTAGGCTTTGCCATGTGAGAAGGCGTGAACGTCATATCGGATGGGTCTTGTTTCATCTGTTGGTGTACATTCAGCTTCTCCGTATTGTGTACTTGTTTACATTACTGCAATTGGGGACATGGTAATTCGGATAGATTCACAAGAGAGAGATCGTAACAATCACTGATGCCATACCAGTGAATACAGTGGTACCTTCACTGTACTCCAGAGGGATACCTGTTGTTTTTCAACGTCCTGTGTGAGACTAGAGCATTCTCGGTGTGGTACAAACGCTGCGCGATGCGAGTTTTGTTTTTGAACGTGGTTTCATTTCAGCATTGACTTTTATCTGCCCTTTTGTGACTTCACAACAATGAAAGCGATGGACACATTCTCACGATTACACGATGAGTAGAAAACATTCTTTCTCATTTAAAAAAAAAAAAAAAAAAAGAAAAAAAAAGAAAAAAAGGACTTCAGTAATGAAGAGAAAAAAAAATGCAGAGTACTTGTTAAGTAATACAGCGATTGTTTAAATTTCAAGACACTGGATGTATAGTAGTAGCAGCAGCACTAGCTACAGACAACTTAACAGTACACTCAAGTGTGTCAGATAGTAACAACAACCAATAGGAAAATCACAAGCGTTTCACGGACGGGCCTTTTTCCATGTCGTCGTCGTCGTACCACACACCGGCAGTGCTTGCAGGGTATAGAACTGGTCACCCGGCCCTGGTCCTGTAGCCTAACAACCCCTCTGAAACAGTCCTATATATATATATACTCATATATGATATAGATCCAGCCCTGCACTTTCATTCCAGGCTTACCTAGACACAGTCAGTTTGGCATAGCATTTGTCCAATTTTAACAGCCACCACCAGCACACAAGCATAAATCAACCCATCCCCCCTCTTCAGAAGCTGTAAACAAGTTTTCCATCGTCGATAATGTCTCTGTCATATATATATAGATATATATATATGTATATATTTTGTGTTCCTTTTTAAATAAGTCTTATTTCTTCCTCTCCCTCAAGTCTTTCCCTTTGTTCTCCTTTTCCCTATTGTCTTGCTCGTATTTGTCCTTTTCCGATTTCGTCACGCTGTTGTAGGAGGGCGGCGATGCCGTGGACGGGGTCATGTCCGTTTTGTCCGAGGTGGAGTTCTCTTGGAACTTGCTGATGACCAGCACCTCCTTGTCCGGGTCGCGGACGCCCTCCCGCAGCTGCTCCCTGTAGAGGGTGGAGGCCTTCTTCAACGCCACCCGCATCATGTAGCGCCGGAAGGCCCTCTGGATCACCATGGCCGACATGTCCTCCTGCTTGCGGCGGAGGGTGGTGGTGATGGGCTCGTAGGACACCTTGGACGGGTTGGAGGCCATGAAGCGCTCCTCCATCTGCCCGCGCAGCACGTCCATCTCACCGCCCTCGCCCAGGACGCGCTTGGTGAAGGCGAACAGGATGTCCAGGCAGTGGATGCGCTCGCCGCTCACCATGGGCAGGTCCATGGTGATGAGGTGGATCTTGTTGGGCTTGGCC
>OMKL01091394.1:46142-77261 GCA_900302295.1 Parasudis fraserbrunneri | reverse complement strand
ACGTGAATTAAGTTTAAAATATTTTTTGGTATTTATTTCCACGGCGTGAAATGTGTTAATCCAGTAGACTATTGACATATAATCCTAATTTTGTCGATGCATAGCTGATTACATTACAATTCGAAATATGTGTTTGTGTGTGTGTGTGTGGCTGTTTGACTGTCAGTCTCATGATGCTATGATGGGGTATGACTGACCATGGAGAAGTTGTGACTTATCACAGTTTGATAACAGTAGTATTATGCAAGGTTGCCTTGTATAGGGTAGAATTTCTGGGATTTAGGACATAATGGAATTTTTGTCTTGGAATATGGATTTTTATTTGCCTTGACCATTTTAATTTGATTTGATATACAGCTATGGACAAAGACAAAACAAGTTAGTTGTCATTAGCAGTTTTGATGTTAAATGACAGACTAAGACACTGTTGGATTTGGGTTTGTTGGGTTTAGGTTCTTTCTTTAGACTTCAGGTGTTAAATTGAAATGAAATTAAACTGGTGTGTGCCTAACTCAGTTGAGCCCTTTTGCTTTGTTTCATTCAATTGAAAGATCTAGGGGGCCTGTCACAATACTGATTAGGCTTTGCTGCCCCCTGGTGCTTGGGGCGAGAAGTGCTTATTGGTAACAGGTATTTCTAGGAGGCATCTAGAAGGGCGGATGTGAGCTCCTTTCAAAATGCTGATGAACTTGTTTCTCTCTTCCCATTTCAGACAGGAAAGCCATTTTCTTCAACAGTCACAATGTCTCCAAGCCGGAATCTTCCTCTGACCTGACCTCAGTAGGTTTTCAGTGCTGACAAGTTACCAGTGTATTTTTGAACCTGGAAGTGGTATTATAATGTTTTATCCATGATGTGCTGTAAAAGAAAACATGTTCCCTCTGTCACAGAGGGAGAATGTGGAGGGAGTTTCCCAACCACCCAGTGATGATGTCATCAGAGAGCTCTCCCGGTCCTTGAGACAGTCTCTGGGCGTGTCCCTGTTTGGCATTGACGTCATCATCAACAACCAAACAGGCCAACATGCCGTCATTGATATCAATGCATTTCCTGGTAAGTGCTGTTTCTTCCCAGGTAATGTCCTTCATGTTGATTTTGTTAGGTGGTCAATTTCCCTGTCACTATCCTTTGCTCTCACTGTGTCATAGTGCCCCTCTTTAGCCATTTGGTGTCCCTCCCGGTAAGCATTAGGTTAAATAAACATTTTCTGATACCAAATGGTGCAAGTGAAAACAACCCATTGAAGATGAGGAAAGGGAGAGGATGATTTTATGAATATTGTTCAGAGATGGTCTTGTGGCCAGTCTCAGAAAGTGCGGTGTCGTTCATGTCGTGAGCATGTCAAGAGGCGAGTTTAGCAAGCCTCACTTTCTGAAAGGGCTGTTGCTATGGCGACATCATTCTCAGGTTGCACTCTCTCTCTCTGCCACCACCTATGACAGTTGGCGTGTGAGATGAAACAGTTGGAACTTAGTCCCACTGTGCAGCTGTTCAGCAGAGGCAAATACCTCTCCTCTGTACTGCATTATATTGTTAAATACACTGTATTATTCCAAACACAACATTGGAATTGCAGTTTTTCATCAGCTCACGAGTGTATTTGTATAGCCCTTATTCATGTTTCACAGGGCTTTACAGGCCCACATAAAAACAGAGTTAATTGCGTGTCTTCCTGTGTTGCCAGGTTACGAGGGCGTCCCAGAGTTCTTCAATGACCTCCTGAACCACATCACCAGTGTCCTCCAGGCCCACAGCCCTGACTGCCCCCCAGCCAGCGAGCAGCCGAAAGGCCCTGTCAGCACACAGACCCCCAGCACCATGGTACCTAGCCCCAGCCCCACACCCCCGGGCTGCTGCAGCATGCTGGGCAAGGAGGGCAGCAGCAGTCCCTGGATCGTGGAGGGGGATGGAGGTCTGAAGGGCCCCCGACAGAGACTGGGTTGCAACTCAGCCATGTCCCCCAACTTCCAACAGCACTGTGTCTCCACGATAGCCACCAAGGCCTCCTCCCAATGACTGCTCTCCACACCACCCCCACCCTGTCTTATCCCCGAACAAAAACGGTTGATAATGGTGACAATATTAATGAATAATAATCATAATAATTATGATATTAATGATGATAATATATCTGTAATCAAAAAGAAAACTTTTCCTATGTAGATATTGATGATGGTGATTGGGTGTCGGCTTTCTTTCTTTTCTTTTTTTTCTCTGCCTTTTTTGTATTTTTTGTTTTGTCTAATAAGACTTACAGTACTGTAATGTGAACTTTTTTGGGAACTTTGCCTAATCGCTGATTTTTGTTTCTCTCTCTGTGTGAATTCTCTGTAATCAAAGGGTCCACATGAGTTAGTTGAGGGTCATGTTAGGACTGAAGAAAGATGTGCCACTAGATGTGCAATTAATCATCCCTCGTAACACACACATACACACACGCGCGCGTACACACACACACACACACACACACACACACACACGCACATACATACACACACACACACACACACACACAGAGGCACATGAACGTTTCCTGCGTTTGACAGCACCAGTGATGTGTGTCTGTGTTCTGATCAACACCGCTCTGTCCTCTGTACAACCTATGGGGAAGAAGGGAGGGATTGGCTTGAACACTCCTCTACTGGTCCTGGAGCTGCTATATGGCTCTGGCCAACTGACCGCAGGAGCCCATGATCCTGTACATGAACGATAAGCGAGTTGTCTTTGGTTTGTGTTATTTCCTACAAAAGTGGAAAGCTGTTTACTTTTCTGTGTGCCATCAAAATGACTGTTCTCAGTGTGGTGCGAGGCTGGTGAGAATGGATTTCTGCAGAAAACCACACTACGGCTGATCTAAACATCTGGCAGTGGTAAAGAGAAGAGAGTCTCCACGATCATGTGACCAAGTTTATATGGACCGTTTCTGAACCAGTGTTTGTAAGTCTTTTTGACTGTTTATCTCGGCTGCTGTTTAGGTTGGTGCAGGTGTTTGGTGGTCATACAATCAAATCCATGTTCTTACTTCTATTGGGTCTTGGTTCGAGCTGCTCCAGTACAGAAATATAAGAATCACATTCCGTTTGTGTGTATGTGTGGGCGTTTTTTTTTAAGAATTCCATGACTTCAGAATTCCAAAGCTCATTGAGGTACTCCGCTGAAATTGCTCAAGTGGTTTCCGGTCTCTTTCCACAGATTCCTGTGGAGTCTAGAAAGTGTAGAAAAAATGGTTGATATGAAGAAATGATAGCGAATTCCCTTTTGAAGTGAACATGACCTGATATCAGACTGGGGGACTGTTTTTTTTAGTCTGTAACTTAATCTGCATGGGGAACTATCTCTTTTCCCATTGTGACTCATTAAAAATTAATTGAAATTATGGGCCTTCAACTTGTTTGGTTAGAAAAATCAGTTATTCCACTAAGATTAATGTAAAATATGTATTTGTATATTCAACTAAATCAGTATAAATTATTATTTTTGCTACCATGAAATGAGTACTTGTTATTGTCTTGATTCTTAAGGATTTTGCTCAGCCTTATTTGGCACTCTTACCAGATGGAACGTCACACTGACAGTCGGCACCGCTTCACTCTTATCAAATGCCGTTATTAAGCAGCCCGCAGTCCACCCGGTGCATTCTCCTCTAGCTTAACTACAAGAACTGTTGTCACCTTCTGTTCCAGCTGCTCTTCTTGTGTCTGCACTTGTGTCAACATGTTAAAATGATTGAGAGGAGGGTGGTCCCTCCCAGTTACTGCTCCCAATGTTCACTGTGAGATCTTTTTTACTCCTATTTTGTTAATATCTTTGTCCTGACATCTACTAAGAGCAACTTTATTTTATTGAGATTTTATGGGGGAAAATGTTTTTATATAAAAGGAAGCGAGTGATGTTTTGAACAAACAAGGGATATTTATGAGGAATAGTGAAATGCTGGGTCCAGTGGCACGATGAACCCATCCTAGAAGGGGATGAATGAGCTTGTGTTTGGCACTGTTGTCTCTCCCTGGCATCTAGTGGGAACCAGTGCAGACCTGCCAACTCACGTTCTTACACTGCCTCTCTGCCTGAGGAGCACATTCTAGCTGTTCTTCTTTCTGCCATCAGCATCAGGAAGCTGGAGCTGAACTGACACTTTTTTCTTGTATCCAACTGCCTTCTGACGGTGAAAATAGTGTCAGTCATTTCACCAGCATCTAATTGGGACTTGAGTTAAAGGGAAGCCTTAGGAATTTTATAGGCCTATCCCATTGATGACTAATTATGCCCTCTCTTGGGATATTTAAAAGGTTTTGACATTGTTTTTTTTATATACTGATTGCAGCCTCCTATTAGCATTTGTTAGTAATAACAGTACAGGTCAGTGGAGAATGAAATTATTTTCCTCAAAATCACAGGTAGGAATAATGGAACTGTTTGAGAGGACTTGTTTGTAAAATGTCTAAAATCTCCATTGACTTGTACTGGTATTTCTAACAAATGCTGACACGAGGCTATTGCCAATTTGCCGAAACAAATACTTGTGAAAACTTGAATAAAAACCTCAGGGAGAGCTTGATTAGTAATCAAAACAGTTGGCCTCTAAGAGTCCTAAATCCTCCCTTTAAGAGGCAGGGTTGGCAGAACCTTTCAAATCCTTCTCCCCTGTCTAGATGGTTCTTTGCCGAGGTATAGGGACCAAGAAGAGGGTTTGTCCCTGTATATCATGGAAAGACTGACATCTGTGTACACCACTATACTGTACTGTATGTCCTATGTTGTATTCTTCATTGTGCTTCTAAATGGGAAATAAATGGTAAAACCTACCCTTGGCCATCTCTGCAACCCAGACAATGTCATTGTGCTCTCAATTCCACCTGAATGTTTACTCGGATATGTTATATAATACATGTATGTATTTAACAGACATATACCCATAGGCTTGCATCCATACAGTATGTTGTTTTGTACCAGTCCTGTAAGGGAAAAGAATCAATCCGCAATTTTTGTGACCTTTTATATTAAATGGCCAAACCAACAGGGCAAAATAAACATAAATATGTGAAACCTTATCTAGCAGTGTTGACTAATTCATTTAACATATTTTGTCTGATTGATAAGGTCAGTTAAAGGATAATTCTACTCTGGGTCTCTCTTGTATTTTGTAGAAAGCTGCTTTACTACAGAGTAAAATGAACTCACAGCCAGCTCTATACAAATCGTCAGGCCAGAGATATAGCCCTAAAGGACTGCGCATGCTCCAGCTTCGGGCTTTACAAAAGACTACACTGAGGTAAAAAAATGGTGGGCATCAGACAATGCCAGTCAAAGATTGCCTCTCCTAACAAACACACAGAGGGAGGGAAGGGCAAGCGTTTACTTCTGGTCACTCTGTTAATTGGCAAGAGAGAGTGGGAAGCTGATCAAGAGATGATTGAGGTATCAGGAAATTAAAATTTCCCGCCCATTGTAGTTCTTTGTGAGGGTGACGCTATCGTTATTATGACGTTTAGCTCGACCAAATTAGCACCTTCTGCTGCTTATGTTTCTGAGCAGAGATCAATTTGGCTAGCCACATAGAGACAATTAATCTGTTATGCCTCAATCTGGTAAATTAGTTTAATATTGCTTTGCGGTGGAATTTCCCTTTAATTTATCTCCATGGGGACATTGTCAGCAGTACTAAATAGCATGAGGAATAATAGAAATGTAATGCAGAGGGAAGAATGTAAGAACATAAAATTAGAGAATAAAAGTTAACAATTTGTCGATTAACTGGACATTCAGAACACATCCATTACTCATCTGTGAATGCATTGTTCTTGTGAAATAACAGGGTTATAACATTCACCTCTTTCTCTGTCCATTAACAGTATAACCACCTATCATCATAATTACTAGTTAAATACGTAAGAAGGTGGGGTCACAGTTTATGCATCTCCCTCAGCAGAACATTATTCAATAATGTCATGACGCTGTTATCTCACATTTATAGATGAGTAAGACATGCATTCTGAATGTCCAGTTAATTTAAGTCATTACCAAATAAAACAGGAAATACAAATTAATAAAAATACAAGTTGACCAATTGAACCTATACAGTTATGTGCATGATGTGCAAATGTGTATCATATTTCTATTCACATATATTCACAGGTATTGAAAAATGTAAATAAGATAGCACAGATTTAGAGTCAGAGGGAACATTTATGTACAGTATATGCAGGTTAGACAAACATATATGCATTTGACTAATCTTGTAATTGTTATGTTAGGTGATGGTCTATCCCATTTCATCATCATCGCAGACATCTTGGTAGGCAAACAGGTGATTGTAATCAAGTAACAGGTGATGTTGAATGACAACCATGGCCAATGAGCTTTGTTTATGGCATGACACCATATTCGTAGTAAAGGCATGATACACAATGAGAATATGAATAGGTACAGTAAGTGTGGAGTGGGGGTGCTTTTACATTCATACACATTTTTACAATTGTTTGCAGAGGGATAATTAAACATCCAACTGACAAATTTGGCCCATATAAGAGAAAATGCATTAACACACAAATCGGGCCATTCACCTTTTTCTATCACAAGTCTAGACATTAGATAAGGACAACACTAATTGACAGTTTTGTTTATAATTAAATATATTTGTTCATTTAATTGATTGGTTGATTGGTTGATTGATTGATTGATTGATTGATTGATTGGTTGATTGATTGATTGATTGATTGATTGATTGATTGATTGATTGATTGATTGATTGATTGATTGATTGATTGATTGATTGATTGATTGAGCCCCAACCTAAATCCCATTGAAAATCTGTGGAAGGAGTTGAAGAGCACAGTCCGTTAATGGTCCCAATACATTCTGACTGAGCTTGAACAGTTCTGTCAGGAAGATTAGGCAAATGTTACCCAATTTAGGTGTGTGAAGCTGGTGGAGACATCTAAATAGACTCATGGCTTCTACCAAGTAGGCTAGGCCTACTAACTCAACGGGGTGTACACTTATCAATCCTAGTTATTCTATATTATACTATATAATAACATATAATAATCTGATTTAAGACTGTTGTATTGCATGCTCTCAATTTGAATTACCTAACGTATCCATTTCCTGTCCTCCTGTTAAAATTTCACTTTTGTAGGGGTACATACAAAGCTGGACGGTGCCTTCAAGAAGGGAGTTGGGCTAAATACTGTATGAACAAAATAGGCTGCGAAAAACATTAATTATTGTTTATCAGCTTGATATAATGCTCAAAATATTAGAGAAATCTAACTGTCAACTGAGTAAAAAATGTTCAAAGAAAGAAAAATGGTCAAGAAATAATACTTTTTTCTCAAAAACATGCATGTCATAATTTGATGGTAATTTCAGTCTGCATTTATGTTGCACTTAAATAATATCATGGTATAATCCAATTTAAACCACGATTCCAATGGTAATATCATGGTATTTCATCATTTTTTGGTCTCTGCCATGATGGTAGTGACGAAAAATGATGGAAATACCATGATACTTTTTCATAGTGGAAGAACCCCGAGAAATTCTTAAAACAAAATCTAATAGATAATTCTTGCTTTGGCCCTCCTAGGGGGAGCTGTAGCATCCTCAAGCTCCCCGCCGAAGCCGCCCATGCACCCGTCACTATTGGTGAAAGTACAGATAGGTGCAACTTTAGTGACTTTTTCCTGTCCGATTTCTCCGACTTCCATAGTAAAATTGGACACGAAAAGTGACCGAAATTGCATCCACCTGTACTTTTACTTTTAGTGACGGGAGGGTGATGATGTATATTTTGTTTATCAAAATTAACAAGAGTTAAGAGGAGACATTCTAATGATTAGGGTTTGACCAATATTTTTGGACTGAAGCTGCCAATTATGCTGATATTCAATATCTCAAAATTTAAAATGTTTCATGTTCAAAACAATCCAAGGAACCCAAAATTACAAGGATGTTTTACTGCCTTTAAATGAAGAAAACATTTTGAAAGGGGGAAACAAAAGTCAATCAAACTAATCAACTGACCAACATGTCCTTTCAGGTGGACAATACTAACAGGCCGATATCCAATGTTTGAGGCAATATCTGATATTTCATTAATATCAGAACCATATTTATGTCAAACCTTGAGTCTAACACTACAAATTATTTGACATGCCTTCAGACACCTGTCAAAGTTTTATCCTAATTATCAAAAAATGTATATAGCCACATTTGATAATGTTCTGCATTCTTGGTAGATTGATCTTCAAATAGCAAAGTTAAGGCTTTGATGTCTTATTGATGGATACTGTCTATTAAAAACATAAATTAGCTCTATAAATCCTTTAATATTTCTTTCTCCAAAAAAAAACAAAAAAACAATAAGTGTCCTCATTCATAAATATATCAAATGCAGTGAGAAGACAGGAAAGCAAAGTACAGCGATTTACAACCCAGCCTGTAGATGTTTATTGCCTCAGGTTTTATGCATTGAACATTTCATAGACAGTTTGACATCAACAGACAGTAACAAACAACACACAAATACTTTTCTACAGAGGGAAACGATGACACTGTACAAAATGGACACATAATAAAAATATATATTTTCATAATCTTAAGTCTTCTGTACAGGTTGTATAAAAAAAGCCATATTTACAATGACACTTGATGAAAGGTAAAGACAACATTAAGCCTATGATGCTACTATTTGCTCCCTGCCAGGTTTCTGCTGTATAGGGAAGAGTTAATGAGGTCGTTGTAAGTGCTGTGCCGCTGGGCTGGCCAACAGTCCCAAGATGGAAGAGAGACAGTGCAGCTTCTCCTTTACATGCTCTGGTAGTTTCTCATTCTCTTTGTACCTGCAGGGAGACATGTGGAAATAAGGGTAATTAGGGCTTTTCTCTGCAAACAAACACATCAGACCTGGAAATCAGCTGGCAGGTAAATTGTGATAAGCTGTGAAAACACATGGAATAATTTTGATAACCATGACGTTTATTTATTTATTTTTAACAACCATGTTGATCAGAAGTGTAAGACAGTTAGTATACACAAGGCTACTGAAGGACAGGTCCTGCTGTACTGTGTGTGGTACCTGGTAATCTGGCCCTCAGGTGATGTATAGGTGATGCATGAGACCCCTGCCTGCACCACCAGCTGAGAACCATCGTTGAACTGCACCCACACCTCTCCACTGGTCAACTACATACACAAATACAATCACATTAGCACTCATCCTCTGCAAGCTCTGCAAAGACACGTTTTTAAGCTGATTCTACCTTGTTAAAAGGGACACTCCACCCGTGTTAAGAAGTCTATCTTATTTGTACAGATAGGAAGTCATTTCAGTCCATCCAAAGAGCACTTTTGTTAGCACTTGTAATGAATGCTAGTGGAAGGCCATAGGGTCCCAAACCACTATCTGGAAAATCACAGGCACCTTCCAAGCAGCTTCACTTGGTAGTTACCTCTATCAAGAATCAAATATTAATTTTAAGAGTCATGGTTTGGGATTCCCACAAAAATGGTTTAGAAAGACTAATAATATCAACTTCCAATATTCTAAAAACCAAAACACTGGTACGACTAAATTTTGGATGGACTGAAAGTCCTAGTTAGAGACCAATCAGATAGGCCTCTAGAAGTAAGTGTGGAGTATCCCTTAATGTTTTATGAATTACCTGAGAGGCCCAGCCGATGTTGGGCACAAAGACCGACTTGACTACTTTCCCTGTGCTAGACACCTGGTCTGGTCTGACGGACACTGGGGAGCACTTCTTATTCAAACTGGCCGAGGTGAAGTCAGACCCATCGTAGGAGATCATCTAGCCAATGGGGGGAAAATAAAAATAAAACATTTTGATAGACCATCTGTTGAAAAAAGGCACTTGAAAGAAAATATAAAGCAACCATTTAGACAGAAAAAAAAAGTCTATTAAAAAAGTCACAAATATACATACGCATTTTTATTTTTATTTTTTTACATTTAGATAAACCATCTGTTTGAACCATCTGTCACTCAATAGACTTATCCATCTAGCCATCTGATTCTGCTGCGTCAGGCCGTGAAACACCCACCGAAGGAGTGATGCGTGGAGGCTGAGGTGGCGAGGCAGCGTCTGCAGGGGCTGGGTGGGACGGCAAGGATGAAGGGCACGGAGAAACAGGGCTGGCAGGTCTCCTAGGAAGGACGACACACACACAAATACGATTAGACACATAGGAGCGATGGCCGACGATAAAACACAGAATTCCAAGAGGTGGAAGGAGTACTGAAATATATTACTCGAATTGAGGTACTGTTACTTCAGGGACTTTTTATGTTGAGAACACCTGTCTAGAAAAATCACAACAGTAAAACTTAACAAGTAGCAAGTTAAAAAAAAGTACTCAAGCACTTAGATATGGTCGACTGAAAATCAGTACGATTTTGTGCATGTTCCATAATTGTCCACCCAAGATTATCCGAGTACTCCGTTTTGTCATGGTCTTTGCAAATATTGTGATGTGTCATTATAAGTCCAAGGTTTGGCAGTGGTCCGTTATTAATCACAACAGAGCTAGTAAAAGTAGGGATATATATATACTATACACACACACACATATATATATATATACATATATATATACACACACAATATACATATACTGTACAATATATATATATAAACAACTCAAGTAGAGATAAAAGTACATGCTCAGAAGGTACTGAAATCTACTAAATTATTACATTCCACCTCTGAGAATGCCCCTCCCCCCCTCTCTCTCACCTGCCGATAGTGATAGGAAAGAAGGGGGTGCTCTTGGCGCTGCGCTGCTCCTCGGTGGTGATGGCTGCCTCCAGAGACAGACACATGCTGTGGCCCTCGTCAGATAACTCCACGTACAGCCTGCTCTCTGGGCTCAGGCCGCTCAGCCCCACTTCACCCTTCACCGTGTACGACTTCCCACTCTTCTCCACCACCCGCACCAGCTCCGACGTCTTGTGGGTCTTTGCCCCTGTTAAGACACCAAGAGAGAAACTGGGGGGGATCAAACAAGTGTGTGGATCAATGTATGAAATCAAGATTATATAATTTTTTATGCTTTTCTTCCATTTCTTTGTGGACAAACTCAAGTTCAGCAGGTTTTCCACATGTATTTTTATGCAAAAGCAAAAAGCACATTCACCGGTACATTTCAAGTTCCTTTTTGCCGCTATGTATTGACAGATGATGAATAGTCAGTCCCTCTTGCTTGGGTCAAGTACAGCCACCCATTTCCTCCAGTACCTCCCACCCTTCTTTATCGCAGGAGGTTGGAAAAGACAATGCAGGTTATTTTCATCAGATCGCCGTGTTTCAAAATGAGCACACGTCAATGCACCTCAGACTCACCGTCATAAAAGCAAACCTCCAGGTCTGCGTTGGGAGAGTTCTCCATCAGCATGCACTTGGCGTACTTGGTGTACAGGGTCACTTTCGGAGTCTTGGACTTCACCAGCTGCACAAACTTGGAGGCATACTGGTACTTCTTCCAGTATTTCTCTAAATAACGACACGGAAAAGACAAAAGTCAAAAAGTTATTGGGACACGTGGGATCTTCCATCGCTGGAGGTTATGTGGTGTGGTGCGTCATTATACCTGGAAGGTCCTCGTAGCTGCAGATGAGAATATCCTCAGGAGGGGTGGGGGGCTGGTCCAACACAGGAAAACCTTTCCCATCATTAGGCTGGTATATTGTTATCTACAGGAGGAAAAAGAAAAAAAACAGATTTAGTACTTATTACAATATTAATACTATACCAATAAATGAATAAGAATACTGTTATTAACATTAGTAGTAGCAGCAGTAATAGTAGTAGTATTTGAAATATTCTTATCATGCATTATGCCAACAGTATTAATGTGTTATTACACAAGCTCACCATTGAGCCATCACAGGATATTCGAAGGACTTCTTTAACCCTTTCTTGACTGCCCTGTCCCTTTAACAGCTCCATGCACACTTCACCTGTGTCAAGGATGCTCACCTGAGACAAAGACAAGGGTACAAACACAGGTTCATTAGTGAACAGCAAACTTTTAAACCAATCACACATACATATAGTGCAATATTAGGATATATAGTAATAGATACGACAATGAGTTGTTACCACAGCATTTTTGGTCTTCTGCCTGATAGGTTTCAGTCTGGAAGCACACAGGCGTGGGTGCACGTTTCTCAGAGACTTCCTCTCCTTGTCCATGCTGGGCTTTGCTTTCGTCAGACCCTGGGAAAGCTTCAGCTCCCCCCCATGAGGAGGCTGGAACTCCCCCCCGGCTATATTCTCCCTGTAGGAGTCAGGGTTGGGTGGATGGGGATGGTGCTGCAGGTGGTGTTGGTTGTGGTAAGGATTGGTCCCTCGGCCCACTGGCTTATCGGTCCAGGAGTTGTGCACTCCCAAAGGCTCTCTGTCACTGTGGAAGCTCCCACCGCTGCTGTGAGCACTGCCGTCTGTGGGCCTCGGACCACCCGAACCTGAGGAAGGGAAAGGAAAAAAGAAAAGAAAAAAAGCTTGCCCTGAGACTGAAATGTATGCAACAGGCTATTCAAACAGCAAGAGGAAACATTTCTCAACTTTCAGGGTTTGACATTACCACCATCCAAACTTTTGGCTATGGCTGGTGAGTCTGTCAATTCTATCCGTTACTTAGGCAGGTAGCCAACTTGTATTCAATCCGTCTTTTCTATTCTTAAAAACTACTTTGGCTGCTAAGAAATTTAACTGGCTGGTAACATTTTTAATACATCCGCCACTGTGGCTGGTTCACTAAAAGGTAAGTTTGACTCCTTGTTTACCATCTTTGCTGAACCAGTTTGATATGCCTTCTGAGTCTTGGTACTGCAAGCCTGGCGGATGTGCAGTCTGTGTGGATAATGAATATCCAGAGCTGAAAACACAAAGAGAAAATGCACTCAATTAGTCAGACCGAGACTAATCCAAGAGAATCCAAAGAAATGTATGAAACAGTGGAATGACATCCTACTTGGCCAGCTGTTTGACAGGGGGTGACGGCAGCCTTCCAAGCTCTGAGAAGAGGTGTGGGGTGGAGGCCACGGGGAAGGCAAGTCTTCCACAGCCCGTCAGAGTCTCCTCTGAGTGGCATCTCTCCAGCTCAGCATGGCCCATCCCCTGGCCTGACACAACAGAGCTGGAACGATCTGATGAGTGGGCCCTCCTCAGATACCGAGAGTGGGGCTGTCCACTCTCTGCACAGTCAACTGTCCTGCTCCTGCCCATTCTGAGAGCTCTGTCAGTGTGCTGCTGCCACTGATCTCCAGCCTCAAAGGAGGCACTGCTGGGCTCCCGAGGCAGGGTGGGGATGGGCGCCATGCGGTTGGGCAGGGCTGTTCCTATCATGTGCCTGGTTCTCCTCTGGAAGCGGTTGCTGCTGCTGCCAGAGGTAGAAGAGGTGCAGCCTGTGGAAATGGTGGCGATGCCACTGTCCATGGAGCCGGTATCCCCCAGTGCGAGCTCCTTGGTCCTGGCCAGAAGATTCTGGGTCATGAAGGGGTGGTCCAGTACTGCAGACAGGCTGGGCCGCTGGGCAGGGTCCCTCTGCAGCAGCTGGTGGATCAGGTCCTGAGCCTCCAGAGACACATGGCTGGGCATCTCATATTCCCCCAGAACCACCTTGTTGAGGGTGTGCTTGACTGTGTCCGTGTCAAAGGGAGGGCGGCCCATCAAGAAGGCGTAGAACATGCAGCCCAGGGACCAGACGTCGGACTCCAGGCCGTGAGCGCTACGAGTGGCCACCTCTGGGGAGATGTAGTTGGGTGTCCCACACATGGTGAAGTGCTTTTCATTTGGGAGCTTGAGCTGAGTGGCCAAACCAAAGTCCGCTATCTTTATGTTCATGTTGCTTGTCAGCAAGAGGTTTGACAAGGTCAGATCCCGATGCATGATTCCATGCGTATGCAGGTACAGCATACCTTTTAATATTTGTTGCATGAAGTGCCTTGCTGTGAAACAAAAATAAATACAACACATCGCTTGAATGAGACTGAGAGAATGAGGACAGACATCGTTTGCAACTCTCTTGTATCCTTCCCACAACAAAGCCAAAATACATGGATCAGGCTAGGTACACAGTACACAAAGTTTACACATGAGTAAGGGTGAAACCATCTAAATACAGAATCGAAAATGTGAAATACTGTACCTTCAGTACAGTATATTGAAATGTAAAACTGTACCTTCAGAACAGTATATTGAAATGTAAAACTGTATCAATGATTCTCTTTCTCTCGTTCTCTTCCCTAGGTCTCTTTTTTTCTCTCTCTAGGTTTAACTAGTGGTATGGTATGGCTACTACTATTAAGGCTCATTTTCATTGGTTACAACTTTGAAATAAAATTTGTATTTTTCTGATCTAAACCAAGCCGTGTGTGTAGTATTGATAATCTATAATTAAAGCTTTGTAGTATGAATATGTTTTAATGCATAAAGAATCGAATATCGAATCGTGACCTCAAAATGTTGTATATTTGTATTAAAGTGTATCGTTACACCCTTACTAATGAGTATAATCGCTGCGTTACTTTATCACAAATGGAGATGCTGACTGACCTTCATCTTCTGAGAAAGGCATCTTCCTGTCTTTAAGGTATCGACTCATCTCTCCATTATGGCACATCTCCAGCACCAAATACACATAGTTGCTGTCTTCAAAGTAGTTGTACAGCTTCAAAATGAGAAGCAAAAATGTTAGAATGCATTATTAATGATAAATGTTGTCATGGTTATGTGTCTTTGCATGACAGCATTCTGTAGTCTTTTAAGAATAGTCTAAAAGATTTTCAACCTAACAAAGTAATGAAGAAAGCATCCACACACTCAGATCTGTGCAAGAATTGTTTTTTCATTGCAAGCTTTCGGTCAGAGAACGTAACAAAGTTTGAAATATCACAGAATTTCAATTTGATCTTCATGGTTGTTTCTATGCCCCTAGTCAGTCTCTATACTAATGAACATTCAGTACCCTTCTCTTTTGTAATAACTACAATGCCTGTTTTTCATGATAATACATAACAATATTTAAAAATGGCTACATGTGTTTGTGAGCTGTATGATTTTAACATACAATGGGAACATATGGCTTTCTGGTTCAGAGCACCTAAGGGTAGGATAAAGTGCGAAGAGTATTGAGAGTAGAAGAAATGCACTGTAGGTTTTGGTCTTTTCGTAAGCTATGTTGACAATAAGAAAAAATGTTTAATTACACTGGCCTTATCTTTTAACTACAGTGGGAACTCCAACCACCTTTACCTCCAGTATAGAAGGGTGCTTCAGTCGGCATTGAATCTCCACTTCGTTTGTCACACGTGGGACCATTCCAGCTTTTTGCATAGCTTTCTTGTCAATCTGCGGAGAGGGGAGGACAATAGAAGTAATTATACACCCAACACCCATATGCGCGACAAGTATTGTGGTTAAAGTGCCGTCTGGTGCTTTAGCCTTGTGGTTGGTAGTCAATCTGTTGCTCCTAAAGAGACAGTTTACTTTCCCTGTAGTCTATTCTATGGGGAGTCTGGAAGCCACAGGACTCAAGAGACCCACGGGAAGAAGCTGTGGTTTTAAAGTCCAGTAACATTTTAAGCTGACAGACACTCCCAACGGCTGGTGAGTGTCAACACAAATAAATATCATGGTGAGGTGATCTGATAATCTCTCACTTGAAATACCCACGGGTCTTTATTACAAGAACTGTACAACTGAACTAGGGATGGGCATTGATTTTCGAATAGTCATTAAATATAAAAGATCGAATAGTTTATGCAACTATCGTTTTGTTTTAAAAAATATATACTTTCCTTTGTTTTACCGGCACCTGGTAGCAGTGTGTGCTTTCTCACCTACTCATTTTTCACTCAGAGCGATGCAAAGGCTGGACACACACAACACACACAGCTGCCCATCTTTGAAGAATGGTCGAATATTTCCCAGTAAATATCGAATAGCAATTTTCTGAGTTTTGCCCATCCCTAAACTGAACTGTACAAGAACTGTACAACTGACAAGCCATGCTATGTATGGGTGGGTCATCACTAAACAGTTGTATAGCAAAGTCCAGGAGGAATTCTCACCGTTTTGATTGCAACCTCCACACCAGTGTTCACTGATTTTGCCCGGTAAACACAGGCAAAGGAGCCCTTACCGAGGAGGGTGAGGACTTTGAAATCCTAAACACGAAAATGAGAAAAAACAAGATTAAGATGTATGCAAGAGAGAAAATTCAAACCATCAAATAGACCTGATTGGACAATTTCACAATCCAAATATAATTTTTTTGCTTCCTCTGCAAGAACACAGGAGCCCGTTCACAATGGTACCTCAATCCTCAGCTCTCCTGCAGAAGATAGAATTTTCTCCTCATCGTTAGTGGCAATGTTTTTAGATGAAAGGTTTTGAAAGAAATAATGAATAACTTTATCAAACATAGCCACTGGAACCTGTGACATGTTGGTAGCAATAAGACTGCCCAACTACTGACTTCAGCGTGACAAAGGTGGGTTTTTGGTCGTCAAGACACAGAAAATCCACCCACAATAACGTTAACTGCCAAACAAGCCATCTACACCTGACGCTGTCATATGGCCAACCAAAAACCTTTAATTATCCCGGCTCCCTTCCCGCTAATGAGGACCACTCATGCCCGTTTCCAAGCAGCTAGTTAATTACAAACCTATGCAGTCTCAAGAGGGGACAACAATGCCAATGTATCGAGAGACCACGGTAAGCTGGCAACCTTCCAGCTATATGGTTACCATACGTTAGTTATATATTAATATTACGCTAATTAACGTTAATGAGATACGTTTTTTAGATAAAAACGTCAAGTCGAGCATTACAACATTAGTTATTGGATGAAACGCTAAACATCGTTAAAGGTAACGGGTGGGTTTGCCTAGCTAACGTTAGCTTGTTAGCATTCACAAGCTAGCCAACGTTGCAACTCACCTCAATTTTATCGCCGATTGAAACACTCATCTTGCTCGATAGTGGTCTTGCCGACACATATATATTTATTTCATCCAATTGTGTGCATCGGTAGTCTCATATGAGCTCTCAAAAACAAATGAATGTTGTTCTATCGTTCCCCTCCAAAACTTTGGCATTTCTTCCATTTTGAAAATATCCGCCCGTTATTCTCGTGCCGTCGTCACTGCTTACGCCACATGACAACAAATCCTACATACCACACCCACATCGATGGCCGCGCCCACATCCAAAGGCCTCGTTCGATTCCCCGTGTAAACGGCACACTAACCCTCATATAACCTGAGCTACTACCTACTACCATAGCCTACTACTTGCACAACAAGATCATTTCAAGTCCCACAACCGTATAACCTGTCAACAAGTACGCAGGCTTGGCTGACACCCATTGTTTGCCCATTAAGATCTACACAGCAATGGCATTATTAAGGGTGCCCCCAACCCCCAGTATTTATTTTTCTCTTTCTTTTTATACATTCAACTCCCATTTACTTAAAAATAATAATTAATAATCAGACTAAAAGGTTTGTCTTAGAGACAAAAATGTATTTATTTGCCATCTTTAAATCCAATGACTTAAATATGGAAAATGCATGAAAACAGGTAAAGGAAATACTCAGCCAGTCACTATACTGTAACAGATTTGGTGCATCAAGCTTGTCATTTTAACACAAGGAATGTGTTCTATATATACATACTCTATGTGCTGGCTTGTTTAAATTACTAAAATAGTATTTACAGTTTCTAGACATGGACATCCTTTCAAATTCATTAAATACAAATATATACTGTATAATATGTATTATTGCATACATACTAATAAACTGATCAGCCACAGCAAGTCTTCAGACAGCACTTCTACTTTTGTTTCACTACAAGGTTATCAGTGATAGAATTTACTGCCAAGATTGGATGCTTATGGGGGTTCTGGAATGCAAACATGAAAGCTTACCTACCAGTATGGTAAGGAGAGAACAGTTTTACTTCAGAACCAGCGTTTAATCTGTTACATGAACATTCTGGCATTTATTGGTTGTCAAACCTTAGAGAGAAAAGCACGCCATTGTCACACACATGGGTAAAGTAATTTGAAAAAGAAAAAAAAAGGTCCAACAGGAGGACACTGAAATGCACAAAACACCCCGCCGAGCGCTTGGTAAACATGGAGAAATGGTCCCAGGTATTCATGAGTCTACTTTCTAAATGGTCGGCTGGATGGTATTGGAGTGATGGCAGCAGAGTTTAGTTGTCGGACAGAGAAGGTCTCAGTCCACCTCCATCTCTCCTTGGGCAGGCTTTGTCTGGTGGCTTCCCTTAGTATCTCCTTTACCCTCTGCTCCTTGCCTGGCAGCTGGCCCGTTATGAGCCTCATTGCTCTTATCATTCTCTTCTGATGGCTCTTCTACTTTGGGCTTTGGCCTGTTGATCACAGGATTGCATACATCCTCCAGTTCCTAGTAAGGGAAAAGTGTACAAAATCAGTAGATCCACTCCATACTGATGAAAGAAACAACTAGACCTTAAATGTTGCCATTGACCTACCTGTATTTTGGCAATGATGTCTGCTACTTTGACGATAGGATCCTGAGCGATGGTGAGTTTGCTCTGGGCATTCATCTTGCTGTTCATCCAGGCCATGCTTTCATTCACGCACTTCTCCACCGTGCTTATCTCCTCCACATTCAAATGCAAGTATCGCTCATCCTAGTAAGGAGTTAACAAGCAAAATGAATCTCTGATATAGGCATTAGGCCTTAATTTCCTTGCCCCAAACCTTCTACATCGATTATCTATAATTGTTCACCAATGGTTTTACATTGCATCTTAAACAGACAGAACAAGAATAGACATTGTTCAGCACCAAAGCACAAAAGAAGTCAACCACCTGACCTAATACATTTGGAAAGTACAAGCCACAGGGACCAATAAGACTCAACAACAAAATTAATGAGTGTGCTGAATATCAAAAAGGTAAAATAGTAATAGTAGCAGTAATTAGTCCAATCCCAAGACAGCCTTAGCATCATCCACAGTGAAACTGTGCTGAAATATTTTGAAAGGCCTATTACAAATGATGACTTAAAGGGGCAGTTCACCCAAAATTAAAAAAAAAACATATTAGCAGACATCAGCCTAGATGGATAGATAGCACTCTGGGTAAGGGGGAAAATGGGTGAACTATCCCTTTAAGCCTTTATAACACCAACCTCTGTCAGAAATTGCCTTGATTAGCTACTCGTTTACAAAAACAAAACAAAAACGGTTAATGGGTTCAAGAAAATACCATTCCAAAACAATATCTTCCTCAGGGTTTACCTTCTGTTTATAGGAATCCACCACCTTCATGTAAAGTTGCAGTTTCTTGCCCAGTTCTTCAAAAGCCCTCGGCCGGTCCTCCTGCTCTCTGTGCCGCTCTTGGATGGGCTGACCAAACCTCTGGAAAAGGAGAAGATCAAAAACACTCACATCCCAACCATTAACAACAGGTGCTGGTCAAATTCAACAATATATCAAGATGATATATATCAGACTAGGAAAGTGATTCATTTTGATTCAGTCGGCGGAAAATAACCAAAACTGAAAACAGAAATTTCGTGCAGTAAACAGACACAAACCTTGAGTGCTTCCAGCTTGTCCACATAGACCTGTTTGGGCTGGTCCTCTCCCTCTTCATACAGCCAGTTCTCTGTGTCCTCCAGCATCAGCGACAGTCGGCTACCATCCTATTGGTAAGGTCAGGAGAGAAACACACATCAGGAATATGGATTCAGGATTTGAGATTCAATACTTAATTGCCATGCAAATTCAGTTGTTAGGAATTTACCTCAGTGTGCTGATAACATGAAAAAACAAGGACATCACGCACAATCTCCATAAAAACATATCTCCCCACTCCATACAATATAACAGCTCATACATCCATTTACTCTATATAAGACTTGAGTGACCACATTTAAAATGTCCTGAAAAAGTTTTCCCTCAAATATTACAAAGCAATCTTGTGAAGCAGCTGAATAAAGTGGTGAGTGCAGTTGAAGACACTAGTAATGTCCCCCCTACAGAGACAGTGCCTAATATTCAAACCATTATTGTATTATGGTGACTATTTTCATTTGTAAGGAATCGGTCCTTACCTCCTCTGTGATATACTTTTCATAGATCCCACAGAGTTTGTCCCGCAGGTCATACACGTACTCCTCCACAGCATTTTTTGCATCATTACGCTCTTTCTCCAACTTATCCTGGACAATCATCTGGCCCTGAAATAGAGAGGGAGAGAGAAACATGTTCATCTATCAAGAGCTGCATCAAAAATAATAGAGTCCGTACACTGTAAGACCTGCTCCCACTGTGTTTATTGAAAGATCAACGTTTCGATCACCTAAGGATCTCTGATGAAGATTGGGAGCAAGTCTAACAGTGTGCGGACTCTATTATTTTTTAAGCTGATCTTCTGTTTGTCCTGCACCTGATTACCAGAGTGGATGTGAATGCTCTACTTTTCTAATGTCTAGCAAGAGCTGACATGAGCCCTGTGGTCCAATGAAGCAGACTTTGCCTTCTTCAGCGGGCCATTCAGATACTTTCTTAGATTGTTGCCACGGCTTCACTGCTTTATTTGAAAGTCTACAGTAGAAAATGACTGGAGTTACAGGTGACAGGGCACGATGTGTCAAAGTTCGAGACTTGGACTCAAATTCACAATGTTACACATGGTTTGGGGCTTTAGCCCAGCTCTACACAAAGCATACCCCCAGTCACATCAGTGGAAAACTACTGTATCATCTGCTATAGTTTCTGACAGCAGAACACTTTTAGATGTCAAATTTGGACCATAAGGTCACAGAGCACCAACCTCTCACAATGAGGCTCATTTTTCTCTGGGGTTTGAATAAAAGCTTCCATCAAAGGTCATGTGATCAGCATTACTCAGCATTTCTATGGGCCACCAGAAGGACTCACCTCATATTCCACAAAGTCATTGAGCATTTCCCTGTCAAGCTGTCTTATGGTGTTGGCCGCGATGGGAAGTTCAATGCTCTTCACCTTGACTTTGGGCTTGCTTCCCCCTACTGCTGGGTCCTGCTTCTCCCCTGAGGCCCCCTCCTGGGTTGGGCAAGCAGGAAAAAAAAACAGCACCCTTTTAACAATGTATATATAAATATGTATATTACTATTATTATTTTACCTCTCTTTTCAACAGAAGATTGACTGAGCAGCTCTTTTTCAGCAACGCCCTGCTGCTTCTCACAAACACAGTTACACAAATTCACACCAGGGGGCTGCCTAGCACAACCACAGTCTTCTACTGGTGACCACTGAGCAGTCGGGGGTTCTGTGCCTTGCTCAAGGGCACCAGTCCAAAGATTCAAACCACCTCTAGGCCAGTGGTTCCCAGGTGCTGCAGAATCTGCTCATTCCAAATTTTAATTTGTGTACTCACTTATTAAATTTCACCACATAAAAACGTTTATTATTTTATTTATGATTTTATTCATGTCAAGAAGAGCTCAGAAGCTAATAAAACATAGACATTGTTCACATTTTAAAATTGCATATTAAATCTGGCAGCTAGCATTTGGATAACTTTTAGCAGCTTGTGGGACACAAGTATCCCTCCTTCTCAGAGAGTGCTATCAGGTGCTGTTACCTTTCCCAACATCCTAGCTGGCTCTCTCTTCATATGTCAAGAATAAGACAATACAGCATCTGTCTGTGGAACAGGACCTGTGTATCGCCCTTTCCAGTCACGCTTGCTTTTGTCTTGTAGTGTGTGGGCATTCTGTGCACCACCTCGCATTCACCTTTCATAATAGTGTGCCAGGTTACGCAGAACGTGTACACCTTATGGCAACAAAAACTCCATAAAAACAGGAGAATACAAACAAAAAAGAACAATCTAAAATGCTGCTATTCTCCCGACCACCAGTGCTTTTGAAACATGCCTCTCCTCTGATCCAGTGTGCATTCATCAACACTGACCTCAAAAGCCACAATGATCTTTTTTCCAACAAATAAGAATGACATTCCACTTATTGTACATTTTCAATTTGCCTTGCAAGCCTCCCCTGCAACTGATTCCTATTTGTTTTGTGATAGAATAGATTCTAGGTTGTCTGATTTCACAGGCTTATTCTCGTTATTTGCTCATAAGAACCAAGAGTTTTATCAATTAGTTCAATGACAGTGAAATTGAAATTGAAAATGTTATAACAATTATAACAATGTTATAACAATTATTGCCGGACCTGGAGGGCCAGCCTACAATAGCGAATGTCCCTAACTTAATGACTGACTCCCCATTGTTGAAGTATACATACGTGAATGTTGTGGCCGGTCCGGCTAAACTAGTCTTGTTTTTTTTGTGTGTTTTTTAAAATCTTTGAATCTTTGAAGAGTTGGGGTGTTGTGTGGAAAGAAAATATTTTCAGGGGTGCCTTGGTTTAAAAAAAAAAAAATAATAATAATTTGGGAACCAGTGCTCTAGGCTACCGGTGTACTTCACAACAAACTGATCTTAATAGTAAAAAATAGCTTTTCTTTACATGAATGAATAAAGCTGCATGTCATTTCAGCCCTACTGACCTTACTGCTGGAGCTGGCTTCCTCACTCTGCTGATCCCCGTGGTTCTGACCCTCCTGGTCCACCTGCATTTTAGTCTGAGATAGGACACGCCTTCACAGTGACATCATCCAACCCACTCGAGACACACCTGACTTGATATGTTATCTTTATAATGTTCGGGTTCCATTAAAACAATCGAAACCAGCTTTTTATTAAAGATGCACACCCCTCCTTGTTAACTTGAATGGACGTAAAAAGACAAGTAGGATATCCCAGGATGTTAATTATAATGTTACGACAGAGGTGAGAGAAAACGGTCACATTATGCTTACGGGCTGAGAATAAGAGGAGGAAGAGGGGGTGGTGATTTGGAAAGCAGACACAGCACAGGTACAGCACAGTCTGCTGAAGACTTACGAAGGTTATGAAGATGTGGAAGAGTATTTTCACATGGATCAATAACTATTCCACTGGCTTCATGGAACCTCTGGAAGCACACATTTTCGAGCCTGAATGTTCAAATACACACGCTTTTTAGCCTCAGTCATCATCCATGAGACCGGCATTGGGCCTCTTATTTCTGCACCATAGATGAAGCATGAGAAGAGGAATGAACATTAGGCTTTATCACACACAGCGACCACAAACCTCCTCCATAGAGTCATAGGTGTCCTCTTCAATGAGAGGAGAGGGGTGCAGCTTCATAAGCCAAGAACAGACAGAAAACGGGTTTGAGAAAAATCACAGGGAAGATTACAGGATTAAACGGGTATTCCACTGAAATTTAAAAGTCTGAAAGTCTTTTAGGATGTCATTTTGCAAAAGCAGACATTTTGTAAAGATTTTTTCTGTTATTTTATGAGTTTTGAGTTATCAGCTCCAAAAGCATAGGACAATGGAATCCTATGACATCATTGTGACTGCTTGCGATGGCTGAAAGACAACATGGACAGTCATGTTAACTTACCCATATTAAACATCTAAAATTATAGTAAAGAAAAATTAAGTTTAACTTATGTTTAACTATAACTATGTTTAAAGACACTACTCAGAGGATTTGGACATTGATATGTCATTGTAAATTCAACATCCATACCTTGGCAGGATTACCACAGAAACGGGTGCTGCCGGGTCAGATATACAGGAGTTCTACTGAATGGCATTGCAGCACAAAGGAAGCCTTTCCAAACAAAACTTGCTTTATCAACAAAAATAACTCCATGTTCACGGATAGCAATGGCTGTTCACCCTCTGCTCTCGTCATCAAAACAAGTCCCAATACAGGAAACTGCCGGGTGGGAACAAACAGCAAAGTCTCCTTGCAACAGGAAGCAGCAGGGTTTATGGAAAATGTGGTCTTATCATGAGAATTAGGCTACCAATTCTTTCGGCAACTGTCTCATTTCTTTACTGAAATTATACCAAGGTATCACAACTAATCTGACAATGATATATGATATGATATATTATTGTTGAAACTTCTCCTTGTAGTAGCTTTAATGTTGGCATGGAAACATGCTAAGAAATGTCAACCATCTTAGTCAATGCGATTCGATGATGTCATAGGATTACGTTTTCCTCTCTTTGAGCACTCAAAACTCAAAACTCATAAACCAAGAGAAAAAAAAGCAAGGAACATTTTAGGGAAAAGCCTAAATTCATAGAGTTACAAACTAAAAGTCAGTTTTAGTGAAATACCCCATGAGAGATCATTGAGCACATCAGTTGAGTGTGGTTGAGGGATACAATAGGACCAGAGCAGAGATGAATTAACAGGCAACACATCATGTGTGAACACTCTCTCACCTGGTCGTCTGGCCTGCCTTCATTCTGAACCATGGGCTCCATGTCCATCTGCACATCCTCTGCCTCTCCTTTCTGCTTCTCAATCAGTGAGGCGCTGGACACACTGAAGATGCCGTGGACATTGACGCGCACTTTGACCTTCACTTTAGAACTGTCACCATCTAGCTGGGGGACAACACTCTGCACTGAAAAACTCCCTGGGGGGGTGAAGGAAGAGGATGAATGAGTGGTTGGTTTAAAAGAGAAAGAGGAGAGCCGTCAAAGGTGAAATAACACTTGATGTAGTCGTATAAAGTTAACAAGCACACTACAAAATTTCCAGGCCCTCAATGAAATTGCGAGAGACGACTGGAAGGGGACAAAGGCTCAGTAGCTAGTAATTTAATGATTTTCTGAACTGAAATCCCACCTGGGACTTGTCACACTTTTGACACGCGCGCTTGCGCACGCGCACACACACACACACACACACACAAGGATGTAAGAGGGAAGCAAGGTGCTGAAAATGGCTGTTGAGTCATCAGGACTCTGTGTTCCATGGGAAAGCAAACCTTAGTCCTAATTACCATCCAGGTTGGAGACCCCATAGGGATTCAGGCTAAGATGGGGAATGAAGGAATACAGCCCAGGACTGATGACACACCAGGAAAATCCAATAGAACTCTCATACACTACTATTTGCTGCACTGCAGTTTTCGTGATTATCGTGTTTTTACTTGAAATGAAGATTTTATGAGGTCTTCCATGGTTTAAGAGTGTTTCCCTAGGGCCCCTGAAACCCATTTAAAATCATTTCTAGTGATTTAAAAATATGTGGTCATTGATGTGAAGATTAGGTTGTTTTTCATATTTCCTGAAAAGTTTACTCTTGGAGATAGAAGATTTTTTCACAACAGCAACAATATACTACGGCTGTTGAATGGGGACGGACTACACAGCTGCTCTTTCCATAATACTACTTGGTAACATACTTGGTTACTGTGCACCTGCTCTGTGCATAATTCAGTACATAATGCTCCTTTACACATCAGCCTGTAATTATTAATAGATCATTTATAATACATAGGCTATAATATATCATTTCCAAATGTATATTTGTATGTCTGCTCTGACCTAATGATATGCTCTTTGTTTTATGCACATCCCCTTGCATAATTGGGCACATATACCTTTTAGTACATTACTATGGGAATATAAGTGGCCTGCTTTGTATATATATACGCTATCTGTTCATTGTCCATATATATCTGCTATATTGGTAAGCTCTCTCCCATGTTACTCTGTTAATTTCAGCAGCCACCTGTACACATGTACATGTTTTATCATTTCTTTCAGTTGTATGTTTTTTGTGTTCTTATTCACCTTCTTCTTTTTTTTTATATATATATATTTCTTGCACTATTCATTGCAGTGTGGAGCTGGAGACAATAGCTCCATTTCCCCTCCAGGACAATAAAGGTCTTATTATTTGATGCTTTAAATGGACCTCTGAGGAAACAGTTGAACAAGGACTAAGTGAAGTTAGACTGTGATGTTCAGAGTGGGACCCAGCAAAGAAAACAGCAGTACCTATCCTGGTGTCTGGGTAAGGAAGCTCTTGAGGACTGCTGTAGAAGGCTTCAAGGTCAAAGGGTTCTTTCTTGTGGAAGGTGATGACTTTGGAGAAGGGAGCAGCATGGTTCTTACTAAACACCTCACATTCTCTGTGACAGGAATGGAGGAGGAAAGATGTCATGGGGTTGTTGAGAAATAAGGTGTTAATAATCACATCGTTCAGCTAGCAGAATACCTTCTTTCATTGTTTACTTGACAACAGAGAAATTAACATTTATTGTTTACGATTGTTCATTCAGAGAGGTAGGACGTGTCCTTACCCAACTCCATCATCTGTGGGAGACTTCCAGCGTAGGGTAATGGGAAAGGGAACCACGTCGGTGATGGAGAATTCACGCACCTTAAATGCTGGGGACAAAATCGCACACTACACACAAACATTCAGCACACACACGCACACATCATAACAGCAAAAACAGAAATCAAGAGAGAAACATGGGAAAAAATTATAATTATGCAGTTACTTTCTCATATATATCACTTACATAAAAATAAGTGCATAGCCTACTGAATATTCCATTTGTGTCATGAGATTAGTGTACCTGAAGTGCACAGCCCCTAGCAACAGCCTCGTCTGCATTGAGTGTGGTGCTGATGTCTTTGCCAAAGAACTTGGAGATCCTTTCTTTAATGGCTGGGATTCTAGTGGCACCTCCCACCACCTCAACTGCATAGATATCATCCCGGCTCAGCTCTGATTAAAAAAAAATAAAAAAATAAAAATAATAATAATAATAATAATAATAATAATAATAATAATAATAATAATAATAAACACACACAAACCATATTGGATACTTTGTTGTTTCATCTGAAAAAAAATACCCTTAACTAAATTCAACCAAACTTGAAACACATACTTGATTGTTCAAGAGCTGCTTTCAATGGCAACTCTGTTCTCAACAGATATTGAGTGCACATCTCTTCAAAGTGGTTCCTGGCAATGATAACAACGAAAGAAAAGAAAAAAAACATGAATTCCCATCAAAATCGCAAATTGAGTTTGATCTGCAAGATAACAAGTCAAGATGGAGGAGGAGGGGAAAAAATAACCATGTACCTATTCATCTTGCCAGAAACATCAATGTCATTCATGAAGCATTCGATGTTCAGAGGCAAGTCGGAGGAGTTAGCGCTCATCAGTCTCTTCAGTTTCTCACACTCCTGGTGTAGTCGCAGCAGAGCCCTGGGGTTCTCCCTTACATTCAGCTTGTACCTGCCCTTGAAGTCCTCACAAAAGTATTCTACTAATGCCTCGTCAAAGTTACGACCTCCCAGATGGGGGTCAAAAGCTGTGGCAAGGACCTGAGAGGAGGGAAAAAATCAAATTCCAGGTTTGAGTTCTATTTAACTCAATAAATAAGTGAGTAAACTTTTATTTGTGTAACCCCTTCCAATTCAGCTAAGCTGTATTGCTTCACAAACTCTAAGATCAAAATAAAACCTTATTGGGGGAAAAGAGCAATTGCAGAAAAACAAATACAGTTTCGAAAACACAAAAAAGTCAAGCAGAAGCTGAAGCAGATGACATGAACATAATAATCAGTCTTTATGTTAAGTATAACGACCAACCTTGAGTTTGCCTTTGTTGAAGGCAGTTATGGAGACTTGGTAAGATGAATGTCCAATATCCACAAAGACCACATTTCTAGGCTTCTCCTCTGGTGTAGGAAGGTCCTGTTTGTAGATCCCATAGGCCAAAGCCACTGTTGACCAGAGAAGAAATCATACACAAGTCCAAATCTATAAAGTTGTTTACGTATGCTCAATTTTCTAAAGCAAATAAAATATTTATTTTTCATGTGTTATAAAGTTCCAGTGTTACACCTTGCAGTAAAATAATGTCTGAACTGTCTTCAGTGAGTGCCAGCCTATTTTATAATCATGATATTCCAAACCTAGACAATATTGGAGTACTATGCACAAAACCAGCTGCACATAACAAAAGGAGAGAGTTAAAGTTCCCTTCCAATTTACTGCTATGCATCCTTCCAGAAATGTTGTTCCTTGCAATTCTTTATAAAAATACTGACCCGCGGTGGTATCATTAATCAGACGCAAGCAGTTCAGCCCTGCAATTTGAGATGCATCAAACACAGATCTTCTTTCAGCATCTGTGAAAAAACTCGGGACCTGTGAAATACATGGAGCACAAGGCAGAGCACATCACTGAATAGCATGATGAATGGAGTTCTTGTTTAATGGTGCAACCATGAGATGATTTAATCGCTCACAGATATGACACAGTCCACCACCGGCTTCTTCAGGGCATTCTCAGATGTCTCCTTCAGCTTGGTCAGCAGCATTCCTGTGATCTGCTCAATGGTGAACACTTTGTCCTCATCCAGATAGCGTACCTGTAAATGGGGTGCAAATTAGGTTAGGGTCATTCAAACCCAATTAAATGTAAATGAAAAGCCAACATGGGGACGGCGGGCTAAAAGGCTGTTTAGAGGTCAAGTGAAGCAGGGAAATACTGACAATGGAATTAAAAGAACAAAGGTGTATGGTGACGAGAGAGAAAGTATTTGGCCAGAGTGAGAGGGAAAGGGACATAACAGAGAAGCAGTGAGAATGTGCACTAGAAATCTGTACAGTGCTTTACCTTAATTCCAGTGTTGCCACTGGCCAACTTATGCAAGCTATATGGCAGTTTGGGTTTTTCCCCCTGGACAAATGGGTCGTCAAATGCTCTGCCGTGGAACTTTTTGAAGCCATGGATTGTGTTTTTGAAGTTTGTTATGATCTGGAAACAAGGAGCTCCTTATTATCCTGTGTATAGAACAACTTTTATAATAATGTGGAGATATACTGTATTTGTCAGATATTTATTGCTACAATGTAAATATGATTATGTAGATCACAAATGTATACAAAGAAAATGACTAACAGACGAGGTTGTCTGAAAAACTTGGATTTTAATGCGTAATGTTCCATTTATTACAGAAAATTCTATGGACAACCACAGTTGATCTTACTTGACTCTTGGCTGCATTTCCAATGATACGGTTTTTGGAAGTCAGAGATACACAAGCCCTTGAGGATAGGGAAAAAAGCAATTAACAAATTAGCTGAATTATAGTAGTCCTGTTGATATCTGTAGCTGATTTCTCAAAGATAGACTGACATAAAGAGAATGCCAGGCCAAGAAGAAGAGGGTTGAAACTAAAGACAGCTCCAGATGAAGTTAATTTCACAAGGGAGTCTGTGACAAATATGAACTAGGCCAGTAAGACGGAAGAGTTCACCTTCAAAAGTAAGCTGGTCCTCACTTCAAACATCACTTCTCAAGCTGATTTAACATGTCCTGAGAAGACCACCTGCAGCTCAACATGTTGCTGACAAAGAGGATTCTTCTAGATACAGTGAGGTGAAGCATTCATTTAATCTGTAGGGCAGTGACAGGTCACTTTCTAGTTCCACCCCTCCTCCTCTTCCTCCCCCTCCTCCTCCAAAACATAGTCATCCAATTCATTTGGGAATGAGGGTGCAACAATATTGGTCCTGTCCAAAATGGTTCTACAAACAAGCTTAACAATAGGCTTTTTTTATTCTGAGGTTTATGGGAGGGTTGAGAGGGATGCAGCCTAATCATGAGCCATAATAAACGCATTTTCACAATATCATGTCAAAACATGTTATTTATCCCCCTTTGACACACATGTTCTTTTCAGTCCATCCATAACCTATCAAGGGCCTACAAGAAGATGTTTTCTTGCTTGAGTTGACTATCTCAGCCAACTTTGACGCGCACTGCGCAGCACTGAAATGCGCACTCCTAACCATGCTCACTATGCCAGGGGCCTGCAACACTGAGCGACAGTGCGTGTCAAAGGTATAATAAAATGTTATGACGATCAAATAAAGCAAGTCTTATAGAAATACTTCTCGCTCTAGAAAGGTAATTTATGGTGCAACGGAGACATGCGACATTTTAGATGTTTATAAACTGCAATGACATCGAATAAAACAATAATTAAACATCCATCTTTAAACCACATTTACTAACATCCCTGCTGTATAAGCTCCATCATTGCACAGTGAGTGCGCTTCCAGTTGAAAACATTGCGTAACAAAGTCACAGCTACATTTCACGGCGATGTCATTGATATACTTACGGTGTGCATCTGTCACTGTAGTCATTGGCGATGGTCTCAATGCCACCGCTCCTGGCCACGGCTATGTAACAATTTTGGAAACCCACGTCAATTCCTACTACGGACATAATGAGCGTTAGTTAATTCGCCTCAATTATAGGCTATTCCGTAACGACCGCACTTGACACACCAGGAAAAAAAATATTGATGGTGCTCTATTCCACAATGATTTAAGAATGCACTAAAAATGCCTTTTGTTCTGATAATAAATAAGACAGCTCGCTCAAACTGTACTAACTGAATTAGGCTACTAGCTGTTATATAAGGCAAGCTGTTTATAGCCAACTCATTCAATCTAATCCCAGTAAGCGATGATGTCCAGAGGATTCTCCTACCCCAAAGCAGCACCCGGCAGTCCTAACAAACATGCGCGATTGTAAAGGATGCTTCTTAAACCCGCCCTCTGTCATCAGTAATTGGTTATGTGGCGCCCAAGGTCTGCTTGATTGGTGCTGCAACCAATCTATAAGAGAAACATCTAGAACTCCAAGAGAGGGAACCTGTCTGTACGTCACGACCAGTACAGGTCAGGAGTGGTCAGTCTGATGACCATGCCGGCCTAGTGATGAGACACATCCATCCTCTCATTGACATTGGAATTAGGATCCTTGTTGAATTATTTCCCCCATGGATGTGATAGGTGTACAGTAGTACATGCATAGTGAAATGAATACCTCAGCAATAAAGATTATTGTTTTTATTTTATGAAAATATTGTATTTTTTTCTAATCATATCAGTGTCCAGTCACTGGCACAAATTCTTCCCAGATATAATATTGTGGTTGAATTAATTTTACATAGGCTATATAGCTATTTGCTATTAGCTATGATATGTCCTATTTTGTTTTATTATATTCCTGGTAACCTATTCCCAGATTCATCCAGGAATGTATTATAAATAAATAAATAAATAAATAAATAAATAAATAAATAAATAAATAAATACATGACAATGAGGTGGTGTGGTTGG
>OMKL01091394.1:32504-46122 GCA_900302295.1 Parasudis fraserbrunneri | reverse complement strand
TATCTTTTTACATTTTCACATTACAAGTAAACTGGTCACATTTTCAAGCTTGATAATTCAAAAGGTACTGTATCCCAAAGCTTAGCTGTGACAACCCACTGGTTGTAGCATCTCTCATCATCACTGTTTGATGTTTTAGTCAGGCCAAGTTAACTTGGATTACTTTAGTAAGTTAAAAATAAGCAGATATTATCAGACTGGCAAGAAAAAAGTAGACCTGCTAGATATTTGACCTTTCAAAAAGCTATTGTCTGACTGGTGAAACATAAACCTGCCCGTCCTGAACAGGTATTATGTCTGCCGAAAACCAAGCCACAAGGAAAGGACGGATAGGTACGTTTGCTCATATTCGAATTCGGCCTGGGCTGTGGCAAAGCTTAGAGGAAGTGCCAGTTGAGCTAGTTAGGTTAGCTAGACTTTTAGCTACGTATAAGTTACAATGGGGCTATTCGGTAGAACACACGAAAAACCACCAAAAGACCTGGTGAGTAAAGGTTTCAGAAGATCAGAAATGTTGTTAGGAGTGGGAAACTATTAACAACGTTCGCTCCGCTGGAGTACTGTGATGCGCTATGTAGCTAACTAGTTAGCATAGCCTGCTAGACATTCCTCAAAACTGCTGCTGCTAGCTTGAAAGCTAGTTAGCGAGCTTGGTTTTGTAGTATAAGCAGAGACTTCACCAATCAAATTATGTTGTATTTTATTCTAGAAATGCCTTTATGTATCAACTTGTATCAACGCCGAAACCATCAACGACACGCAAGCAACACTAGTCGTTCCAGCACAGTTTAGCAGTCAGATTAGCATGCAGGCTACACATGTCAGTTGTTGGTGGCCAGAATGTAAACAAACCCTGAATCAGCTAGCTTCCGCAGGGGTCGTGATCTCTGTAGGCCTGCAAAGATTTCTAGCAACATATTTAACAAATATTTTCATATTTAGCGAAAATTAAGGTTACTGTTGAAATTATTACCATGTCAACCCACCATTGATTGGCGTCATTGGGAAAATAAATCATAACAAATCTGTGTCATTTCAGATCAATGAATGGTCTTTGAAAATCAGGAAGGAGATGAGAGTGATTGACAGACAAATTCGAGGTGAGATGTTAGTTAATGTCTGTAACTATCAAAACACTAATTTCTGCATCTGTTAAAACTCATTCCATATGCATTACTGTATAGATAGCCCATGAGTTTTTGATAATGGTTACAGAGGCTTTTATGTTGCAGAATTTAATAACACCCTCTTGTTTCTCAGACATACAGAGGGAAGAAGAGAAGGTGAAGAGATCTATCAAAGATGCTGCGAAAAAGGGACAGAGGGATGTTTGTGTGATTCTTGCAAAGGAGCTCATCCAGTCGCGGCGTGCCATCAGCAAACTCTATGCCTCCAAAGCCCACATGAACTCCGTACTACTCAGCATGAAGAATCAGCTTGGTGAGTGTGTGAAGACAACAGCGTGTTATTACATTAGGTCAAATGGGGAAATAGCGTTATTTCATTACTGTACTTCAAATTGTATTATTCAGTTGTCATTGTTTGGACACTACGCTCTTTTTTGGTTTGAGCTTCTTGGTTTGCTTGGGTGCTCATTTGATCTCAATTTTGAGAGGTTGGGTTACATCGGGGTCAGAGTCTGATGACATAATGTATGATTTAATGCAAGTATTCTTCTTGCCTGTTTCTAGCTGTACTGCGTGTAGCTGGAGCACTTCAGAAGAGCACAGAGGTCATGAAAGCTATGCAAAGTCTAGTTAAGATCCCAGAGGTCCAGGCCACCATGAGGGAGCTATCAAAGGAGATGATGAAGGTCAGCCGGCTCCCGTTTACCTCTGAGTAACCGCAAGGAATGAAATGCACTATTGATGTCCAGTGCATAGGGCTGGGCGATAAACTGTAAATGTACAGATGCCGACATTATGAATCTCCTACCAACCTAATTTTGCCTATATCAGTATGTCAGGTAAATGCATCCATCCAGTGCAAAGGCTGTTTCATTTTGTGTCCCTTTAATTAAACTAAATGCACAACAACCAAACCAATCACATGTTGAAAAACAAAGATGTTGACAGGCAGACATTACAAACATGTTGACAGAGGGCCAACACCATGGAGAATGTGGTACTTGTGCGCTGGCGTTTAAAAATTTAATTATTGTTTAATTTATCGTTACCAAGGTAGAAGTGATAATATACCCTGATATGGATTTGAGGTCATACCGCTCAGCCCTATCATTGCACTACTTTCATGTCATTAAGTGCTACTGTATACACATCTTGTTAAGAATCATATTATTAGTGATACTTGGTATTTTGGAACACACTGTTTTTATAACAACCTTATGCATAAAAAAATTGCACTCTAAATTTTAGGCATGCACCGACCAATACTAGTATCAGATATCAGGCCGATAACAGGATAAAATGCGGTATCAGTGTTGAAGAATTTCCCCAATAGTAAAATCTGATACAAAGAACCATGTGTAAGATGTCAGAAATGAAAACAGTGATTTTTGACACACACATTTTAGATCTTTCTAATGGAGACAAATTGATCATTTCTCAATCATTTGTGACTATTGATCGCAAACTAATGATACTATACTGTCTATACTGTTTGGTAAAAGTAATGGAATCAGATTGGTACTTGGCATCAGCTGATACTTAAAGTATATGCAGGACTTGGTATTGGCAGTGGAAAATTGGTATCTGTGAATCCCTGTATTTCTTGCTTCTCACATTGTTCTTCTGTTGTGCATCTTCCAGGCTGGAATCATAGAGGAAATGCTGGAGGACACGTTTGAAAGCATGGAAGATGGGGAGGAGATGGAGGAGGAAGCAGAGGCAGAGGTTGACAAGATCCTCTTTGAGATCACAGCAGGTAAAGGCATTAGTTAAAGCTATCAGAAAGACTAGAAACTGATGGCACTTAAACTGTACTATGTCTGTGTGGTTTCCAGGGATGCACAATATATCGGTGTTGGCCGATATTGGTAATTTCTTTATTTATCGGCATTGGTCCAATGAGCTGGGCAGATATATATCGGTGAACATATATCGGCTGATGATAGTGATTTTTTATTTATTTATCTGCATCACTCCAAAGAGCAGAACTGGGCAGATGTGAACA
The DNA here is from genome assembly GCA_900302295.1 of Parasudis fraserbrunneri. Classification (NCBI taxonomy): domain Eukaryota; kingdom Metazoa; phylum Chordata; class Actinopteri; order Aulopiformes; family Chlorophthalmidae; genus Parasudis; species Parasudis fraserbrunneri. Next base: position 42,990 of record OMKL01091394.1, on the reverse strand, counting down.
ACCGATTATTATTTCTCTGTCTTTTCTTTTGCCACAAAGGTTTTGTTTGGGTACTTGCACATGCACACGGCACTGAAAAACTGCAGAATCAGAAATAAAGACAGATTATTTTCCATTTTACAGCATTTTCGGGTCTTATCACTTTCAGTTTGTATAAAATTTATTTTTAATACAGACCACATTATATTGATATCGGTAAATATAGGTTCTCAGCCATAACAGAGAATGTATTATCGGTTATTGTATCGGCCAAAATCTTCATATCGGTGCATCCCTTGTGGTTTCAATTGCTGTCTGTTCAAGGCAATGCATTATAATGCCAAAGTCATACCAGATGTTGTTCATAGTGGATCCCCTATTTCATGGTGGTTCTGTCTCTGTCAGGTGCCCTTGGCAAAGCACCCAGCAAAGTCACAGACGCCCTGCCTGAAATGCCTGCTGGAGCCACAGCCACTGCAGTTTCAGACGAAGAGTCGGAGGAGGACATTGAAGAGATGCAGTCGAGACTGGCCGCTCTGAGGAGCTAAGGTCGCTTGATTCTGTCCTGAACAAATAGCCACTTTGCTCGCCCAACAATGGACAGAGACCTTTTGGTGTAGGGTTTACCTAGCATCCTCTCTGCTAAATTATCATCTTTTTTTTCTCCAACATAATCATATTGAATTAGCTTTGTGCTAAGACAATTCTATGTTTAAACAGGTTTTTTTGGTTGTTTTTTCAGTTGTTTTTTTATGTTGGGTCAACTCAGCCTTAATGAGAGGTTATCTTGAGTTAACATGGGGGGCTGAGTAAGCCTAGGTATGCCAAGATATTATCCAAAGCATGGTGTGTACACCCACCATCATAGATATAAAGTGCATATAACACAGTTGTATTTTGCATAAGAATGAAAAGGCTGCCTGTAGTGACAGTGCTTAATCATATTACGCTTCTGCCCGAAATTGTCAACCAGCGGTGGGTGACTTATATTGTATGTTTTTACTCCAAACAAGTGACAGCAAAATGCTTGGCGGGATCGACTTTGCACATATTGTGCTCAATGCAAATCACATTTTAGATCACGAAACACAATGAGTTCCAATATGTTCTACTAAATTTTTTTCCCAACATAGCCATTCATCAGCCTTTGAGCTGGTCTGTAGCTATTTGATCTCTCTACATTATCTTAAACACTAAAAGTAAGGGGCAGAGCTCTCTCTTTTGGTAGTTAATCTCTGTGTACAGTCAATATGTATCTATTGTATGTTGTCCTATGTGTATACAAATACGTCTGTCAGAATAATGCACGCATACTGCTCTAACTGATTTTGTACGTTGCGATTCAGCCTGCTAAATGTCTGACTCATTGTCTGAATATTTTCCTTTGACTGCATTTCAAAGAGATACAGGGGAAGTGAAATGGCTGCTTAGTGCAGAACTTGTGTATTGTGCACTTATTCTTTGTGTGTAATATTTTCTATGTGGGTGGGAAAATATGGAAATAAACATTTAAGAACAAAGGTGACAACTACCAACACGCAAAACCTAATTTAGCTATCCCTTATTCCATAAGCTAAGGTGAGCACTATGTATGTCTTGCTTTGATGTTAAAAGAAAAGGGGTATGGGAATTTCCCTGGGTTGATCCAGTGGACCCCTCCTATCACATGCACTTTGTTGAATTAGGTTAACAGCATCTCAAGAAGACTGGTCCTTCACCCACAGCGTGGGACCCGAACTGAGAAAATTATAGTCTCACCCTGGGAACCGGTCACATTTAAACATACTGGTACCCTAATGGGCCCCGCCAGAGACGCTGACCTACGGTTACACCTGCAGCATGAGAACAAACTGTAATTCTCAAAATCACAGCTGACACCGCTGGGTTGAATCAGTCCCCCTCAGCAGTTCAGAAAGCAAATTGTATCAATAATTCCAAGTGCCAAAGGAATGGCTGACATTGCTGGCTTGTACCCCGCTCTGTGGTTCAGAAACTGCGTTGTACCAACTATCGGGTGCTAAAAGGGGAACAGTCTTGAAACGGTGTGCTCAGAAGTTCATAGACTACATTCAATGATAATTGGAGGCTAAAGGGATGTCAGATCCTGCCAGCTTGATATGTGTCTTAATTCAACAACTGGTGAATTGTTTTCTGACCCTTTTTATCCTTGACTGGAGAGATGTAAGAAGTAGAATTACATCAAGAGTTGTATTTGTATTTACATTTATTTGTATTACTTACGTACAGTTTGTGATGTATGTACTGTATGTCAGTTTTAGTTTTTCTCTGTTTTTTTAGGTCAGGGGCATAATTTGGGAGCATTCTAGAGTCTGGCCCTGAGGCAGGCCACCTACTATCAGGAAGGTTTTCCCTTGGCTATAGGTGGACAAAGAGATTAGCTTTCTACAAGTCACAACCCTCCTTCAGCAGCGTTTTGTTATACTGTAACCAAATCCTGTCTCTGTTCTTCGGCTGGGGTATGTAGGGCAGAGACTAGAAAGCTTGGTCTATTGGGACCAAAGAGTTCTGAAAATCTCTTGGTTACCAGCATATAATGTTTGAGCGTTTTCCACACCCAGATTTTGATAGGTATTTCCTTGTTGGAATTTTGACCTAAATTCTATGACTCTGACCTGGTAACTTTTTTGATAATTGCCTTTTACTATACAAAAAAACATAATCATAAAGCATGTTGAAATTAGCCAACAACTCACACAAGTTATATGAAAGCAATCTTTTTCATACAACACAACAATGCCATCTATGGATGATGGGTATAGCCTATTCATTATGTTTATTCTGCATCACGTTCTTGCCTGCGTGCGCCACAACGCTAGAAGCTGCGCTCGGTGACGCGCCTGTCAACTGGCAACTGGCAACGCTCAAGAAGGAAACTCCTCCCCGCAGACAGCGCGTTCTGTCGCCTTCTCAGCGCAATGGTCTCGTGGATAATCTCTAGACTTGTGGTGTAAGTTATTTTCTATCACATGCTATATTATTTGTAATATAACAGAGTAACAAGCGAAAATTAACCATTTGCCAGTCATTGGCGGTGAAACTGATTATTGGCCAGGTGCATGAGGAGCCGCTCCAAAGCCTACCCAATTTAGGTTTTATTTCTAAGGAGAATCAGCCGTGACTCGGGAGGTTTGAGACGAGCGATTCTCTGTTGAACTGAAAGGCTTTTTTTTTTCTATATGATGATTATTTACCATTTCAGCAGGGATATCAGCTATGCGTATAGGCCTGTTTATTCATTGATTCGCAAAGAATAGCTTCACATGTATATGCTTTCCATGTGTTTTTTCCTTTCCAGACAAAGAGGTGACGCGATTGACTAAATTATCTATATTATTTATAAGCTAATGGACTGCTGATGCAGTCTATCATCCATGTTAGAAATAAAATAGGCCTATAGCCTACGTCTGACATACATAAACTGTAAATCACACCCGATGGTGGGGTGACTGAATTCGCTTTCTGAAGCAGAGCGGCTGCGAGTGTTGAGCTATTTTGTTTTTATGTCCTTTATTGGGAAAACAAAGGGATGGGTCAGCCTACTCAGGTTACAATGCAAGTGCTACTCATAATACTAAGACTTTATTGTCATTATCAATTTAAGCGACCAAAGATTTAACAATGAATTAGATTAAATACATCACTGTATTGGACAGTTATATTGGCACAAATTCTATGCCATCTCAGATTGTGTGGATAAGGCTAGGCTAATAGCCAACCCAAACCTTAAAAAATAGTACAGTAAATCAATTAAATGTAGATTACAATATCCTGTTACATATATGCAGCGGTCTTGGAGTTCATGGCATTCGCCTTGTACTACTCAAAACCTTGTCATTTAGATGACCTATTCGGGATATCCCGTTTCGAAGAGGAACGCTGTGCAGCTTTACCCAGGGCGTATTTATTTATTTTGACTGACCGTGTATGTCTGAACTCCATAATGACACCGTTATCAACAGGCCAGACCAACATGGTGCAGCCCTATATGGGTCAGTAATTCGATCAGGTCACACTCACAGCTGTTGCCTAGCTGTTGCATTTCAAGAGTCCTGTCTGAAAGTAGCTTACTAAATACACTCAACAGCACAGGTGCCTGGCCCTCATAATGCAGACATGAAAGCAATAAATGTTTATTATTAGCACATATGTTGGCATTGATATGATTTGGACATGTTCATTAGTTGGGCCAAATAAATCTGAGTGTGCATAAAATTGTGACATTTGCACATGCATTTTTTCTAGAAGGTCTATGTGCGCTGGGGTGGAAGGTGTGCGTGCGTGTGTGTGTGTGTGTGTGTGTGATATTTTGTTCTGACCTTTCATTTGTCTTGCCATGCATATCCCAGAAGATAATTGGCATTCTTTTCTGTCCTCCAGACTTGTATTTGGTACACTATATCCTGCATACTCATCATACAAAGCTGTAAAGTCAAAAGATGTGAGAGAATATGTGAGTACAACATTGTTCTTACTGTAAGTCATGACGATGATGATGATGATGATGATGATTATCATCATACACAAAAGGACATTACATCTATCTTAAGACTTATGCTATTCTTTGTGATGATGATAATGATGATGATGATGATGATGATGAAGATGATGGCAATTCCTTCATTGTCTCATTTAATTTTCAGGTGAAATGGATGATGTACTGGATAATATTTGCCCTGTTCACCAGCGTAGAAGTATTCACAGATATGTTTCTTTGTTGGTAAGTTACTATTAATAAACGCTCTTATAGGCCTGGTCAATATACCGATATTTATCATTTATTGTCTGTGTGTTATCATACCGTGGGATTTTTTATATTGTGAATCATAATACAACATTTTGTTGTCTAAATTAATTATATAATGTAAATAGCCTATTAAGCTTAATTCAAAGTAAGATTTCTTACTAAATTCTTTCTGAAATTGAAAATGTCAATTGGAAACAATTTCATTTTGATACTGTATCACACTGTATCCCCATTACCCTGCAGTCTAATATGATGAAGATCTATCATATGATTTTCCATGCCTAAACAGATATAACTATTTTTTCCTCATGTCGCCATACCTTATTCACTTCTTTATTGTTGTTCCTTTATCTCAAAATGTAATTAGACATCTGAAATATTTCTCTGAAATCCCAAAGGGCAAAGGCAAGCCATGTGACGATTATAAAGCTTTGTTTTTACTAATGACTGCCTCATTTTACATCTCCACCGCAGGGTTCCTTTCTACTATGAACTGAAGATAGCCTTTGTGGTGTGGTTACTGTCTCCTTACACTAAAGGATCCAGTGTGCTGTACAGGAAGTTTGTTCATCCCACACTTTCCTCAAAAGAGAAGGTGAAATCATTGTTGCTTTCCCATCCCGTTTCCTCCCCCCTAGGTGTAATTCAAGGCAGGGCTTAGATTAAAGTGCTGTTAGAAAAATTGGCTGGTTTGTGTGGTTATATGCTCTGTTGAAATTAGAATTTGTATTTCAATTGATCAGTCATATAAGGTACAAAAGGGCCTCTGTGCTCTTTTCCTTTCATAACTGTTGACAGAGTTGACAGTGGTGTGGATGGACAGGAGAAAGGAAATGTTTGGGTCTTCCTCATTATTCCTTTCCTTTTCACTTTATTTTGGGGTCAGGAAACACGTCAGAGTTTGACCAACAGACCAACAGACACAGTTATCAGATGAAAGATGTAAACAATAACCAATTCATAAACTGTCCACAGGTTAACGCTTTACATATGAAAACAATGCATAGTCAACAGTGTTTATCTTTCCATTTCAAAACATGGCATGTCTAACAATGAGTCGGTCTTTCCTGAAACCTGTCAAGAGTCAGAGGGTGAATACGTATGATTTTCCTCCTCTGCCAGGACATTGATGACTATCTCTGCCAAGCCAAGGACAAAAGCTATGACACTCTGGTGCATTTTGGGAGGAAAGGGCTCAATGTTGCAGCCACAGCTGCAGTCATGGCTGCGACAAAGGTAGTGCTGACTCTGAATATTTGATTGGTACTGACCTGGGGGTACGGTTGAGTGATGTTTTTCTGCCGTTTACATTGTGAAGAATGTCGAGTGTTGCTCCCCTCTCTGTGGAGAATGAGTGGGATCCAGTGTCTAGTGTGCTGATATTTTTTAATTGAAGAATGTAAGAAAAAAGAAAAATAATTTAAAACAAATTGAATAGTTACCTAAATTGTTAATTGCTAAATTTGATAATTACCTGATTTTGGATGTGCTTTCCTTTGACTTTGAAACTAAATTGAATGCCAAACATTATCCCATTCCAGAGCCAGGGCGTCCTTTCCGACAGACTGAGAAGTTTCAGCATGCAGGACCTGTCTTCCTACCAGTCTGACCCGACCAACACCGACTCTGTCACCACTCAGCCTGCAGCAACGCAGCACCGGACCAGAGCCATGATGCGCAGCAAGTCTGAGAGTTACAGCAAGGGTGAGACTGCTTTATAGACAAGCTGTATTACTGGACAGTAAATAGTAGGAAGTCACAACAGGGGTCAGTTCATTAAGTATACAACAGGATATTTTTCGAGGTTAATTGTTTCTGTTTGCTGCATTGTAATTTGTTAGGATATACCATGATTTACCATGTTATTTTGATCATTTTGGCACATATTGTAGATCAAAAAGAAAGAGGTAAAATAGTGCCTTTTGGTCAGACTTTTACCTGTGGTTGCTTCATCAAAAATAATGGCAGTGCAGTGCAGAAAAGGTGCCCATTTCCTTTACATAAGTAACATTATTATAAATGTTTCTGCCTTCCTGTTTAAGCCTGCAGATATTGTTCCGTACCGTCACTTTCCTGAGTCCCCCCAACCCTTAATCTGTCTTCCTGTTTGTGACAGTCTCTAGCTGCAGGTCAGGCCCCACATGGCTGCCTGGCAAACTGAGCTAACCATCATATAGAGGTTCCACTTGTAGAAAGAATGGCTTTCAGTAAACTGTTTTCAAAACTATTCATTCATGTCAACATTAGTTGTTGTTTTTTTCAAAGTTATGTGTTTCAAATGTTAGTCCATATGTTTTAGGCTGGCATGCAAAGGTTATGAGTCACACATTTTGAAAAAGGTAATAGTTCTTTGCATCATGTTTTGGTAATCGAGTTTTGTAAGATGAGGTATGGTGTTATTATGAGTATTATTATTTATCGTTTAAAAAGGAACTCTACTTGTTGAGTGAATATATGTGGTGTGTATGTTTATTGTCATTAATACTGTTACAATATAGTGGAAATGGATTGAGCGTTCAGCTTCCCAACATTCCAAAGAAGAACACTATGGTACTACGATTTATCAAAGGCCATTTGATTAATGTTGTCAAACATTCCCCTTGGCTTTTGCCTTTCAGTTTGCATGTCATATTCTATATGAGATGGTAATCCAGTTGAGTGGACGTAATTGTGCAGGGACTGACAAGGAGTACACAAGAGCCCTAATGAGACTTGTTTGTGCTTTGAGAGAGGGGATCTTGTTTGGGCGAGGCTAGCCTCTATTTTCCTAGCCAGATGGTCTGCACTGTGCAATGATCAGGCCTCTATGACATGAACGTTCATAACCCCCAGAGATTTAAATCAGCTGCAGTGCTTCAGTAATTACAACAATATATTTGGCTGTGGTTTTCAGAGTTGGCCAAGATGGTATTTATGTGTGCGAGCCTGTTTCTCCTCATTCCTCCTGCCATCCCTTCTCACGGTGCAGGGCAGGATTTTGACATGACTGAATATGAAGTGTTGGCCATGGACCGTTGCGCCACCAAGGAGCTGCTGTCCCAGCCTCTTTTGCCTTCTGAGCCCCTGACTGAACCTACAGTCCTCTCACCCTCTCTGACCCCCCAGCCCTCTCCACCATCCACACCTTCTCCACCCTCCACACCACCCCCCACTCCCCCAACTCCAGAGCAACCTGAGAAGGTGGAGAAAGGGGTGCTTACAGCATCAAGCTCACCCCAGCTCAGGCTGGTTAAGAGGAAGGCTCCTGAGGTACTGCCTGTAAATATGGCTGCTTCTAACTGCCTCTGGAGTGTAGTGATTAACACTCTTAAGTCACTAATGGTAGTGGTGTAGCTACATCTAACTGACGCATCACAGACTCATACTCCATTACTGGGGAAAGTTAGATTTTTTTTGGCCGTTGCTAGCAACGCTGCCTTGATTTAAAATAAAATTAAAAATTAAAAATTAAAAAGCATATGTAGAATGGCAAATTTGTGCAACGTATTAATACTTTTGATCTGGATCTCTATTGCATGTTTGCAATGGCTCATGTGTTTGGCGGTGAGGTTGTGAGGAGGACGTGTATAATGAATGTCAGAAGGGGATACATGTACTGTATATGGATATTTCTCATTGTATTTCACAGCTGATATGACCTGACTTCACTTTTTAACACACTCAAAGTAAGGATATTGTTGAATTTCCAGTTCTGTGTTCTCTACCATGCATGTTGTTATATATTTCAAAATCTGATGTCAATTTATTTGGCATGTTAATGTAACACTGTACATTCCAAAAGAAATCAACTAGCATAGTCTCGATGATGCACGATTTCTGCCAGAAATCAATGGTTATCGGCTAGCTAACTGCCCATCTTTCTTTTGTCTTGTCTCTCTATCTGTTCCTCCCTCCTCCTAGCCTCCTCCTAGAGTCTTAAGGCCTCTCACAAGATCCAGGAGTGCCCTTTCCTCAAACAATGAAGCCATGTGAAACGGTGTCCTCTAAGACTACTTCAGCTGCCTTCGCTGCCAGGAAAAGAAGATGGGATAAAGAAAATACAGTATGGCCAAAAGTTTAATGTATAAAGCAGCCTTGTTTTAGAATAAGGTATAACCAAAGTGACCTATGACCCCTCTATAAACAATATATACTGTAACTTGTGGCACATGAGGAAAAGAATAGGTTTGGCTGGCTGGTGACACAGTAGCAGGAGACAAGAGTGAATGGGTTCCATGCTGACAGACCTTTGAGTTTAATTTGTGGGTTACTGAATATGTTTTGTAATTATGTACAGTTTGTGTGGTTGTCATTTGACTGTTTTTATATATCATGTTGTTTAGGGAGACCATTGCATGTATGTCTCCCCAGTCATTAGTCTACTGGTGTTTTATTAAACAGAATGTATTGTCATCACTGAATATTGTGGCTGGCATTGTCAGTGACATAGTCGTTATTGGGGAATGTGTTGCAAGCCGAGGATCAAAAGAAAAGACACGGCCGTGCTTGTAACCCCTTCTCGGTTTGTGGAGAGCTCTGAGCTAATGCAATCTGCACTGACAATTTCTCACTAGTGCAAAGTATTCGGATATATGTTCAGTCAAGCAATTACTCCAGAACATAATCTGATCAGGCTACTACCCTGTTAGCGATGGATAAAGTCAGTAGTGTGATACAAGAGTCTATTCTTTACCTCTGCAGAAAAGCCTTAAAGAAAAAGATTGGGGGAAAAACATCACAAATTATATTTCCACAGGTATCCATATGACTAATGCCAGGCTAACACTTTTTTTTCTTTTACACTTTGCACTATGTTTAAAATGACAGTTACTGCCCTCAGTACACAGAAATGGCCAAAAGTTATACTTAATCACCAATATCCAACTGAATATCATCACGACGAATTTAACCTCATTGTTGTCCTTCTTCTATGTGATATTAATTGGCGTGTGCAATTATTACAGTAATTACATTTTTATCACAAAGAAAGAAGATACAGCAACAGAAAGATTTCTCAGTGGAATAGACTATTTTGACAATCTAATGTCCTGTCGTGATTTAGGCCTACAGCATATCAAGTGTGTTATTTCATTTGATGTTATTCAAAAGAATTGTGTTGCTTATGCCTTTTAAGGCCAATGTATTAGGAACATGTCTCTTTCAGGTGTGGCAGCACACAGTACATGTTCAAAAGTAGGATGTTGATCAATTCACTAGATATAAGAGATATAAAAGCATGGTTCTTTCTCCATGTCTGAAATCACTGTGTAATATTCTGCTGTTAGATGAGCGACTCTGGACCCAAGGTTCTTACTTTCTATTCGCTTCTTCTAGGTTTTTAATGCGAAAATATGGAAGTTACTGCATCAGTGGGCAGGTTTACAATCGTACATGTCGACAGTAGTTATTGAGAAGTGTTTTGCCAATCGCGAGAGGTGATACACTTTGTCTTTGTATGTTTTCCCACTGTACTTTATGTACAGTATATTCACTGAGCCTGAATCTTCTCGGCAATGTTTATACACAATGTATCACTGTGTCTGTTAATGGATGGTTGGCATTTGAGCAGCAGAATTTTAGCCGACTGTATTAAATATATATACAGAAGTCTGAAGTTTGAAACGAAAGCTTCTCAGGTACAATTGTTCTGTTTACACGTCATTCACTCTAATGTTGTAGATACACCTGATATGCACATGAGATGTCCTTTTAATGGGTGGATGGGTAAAAAAAAAAAAAAAAAAAAAGAGGAAAAAGGCCGGC